>JAOWMA010000572.1:0-16357 GCA_025962755.1 Colletotrichum tropicicola
TTGTGCACCATTTTAAGAGATTAATAACTTTATTAAAACAAAAACACGCTGGTATCGCGATTTGGCCAAACCCCCCCCCCCCCCCCCCCCCAAACGCCGGAAACAAGAGACCCAAGTCATGTCCGCTTACTGCCCGATGATGACGCCGTTGGGCAGCTTCAGGCCGATGGGCAGGCCCTTGGTGAACTTTTGCGTAAAAGGCGTCCCGGCCCGCTGGGCCAGCGCCTCCTCAATGTCCTTGTACATGTCGTAGCTGCGACGCGTTAGTTCATCGTCCCTTCGTGCAGGTGCTTGCTTGGCCACGTACGCATTCATCTCCTCAATCGTGAGCTTCTTCTTCTCGTCCTCCACCTTGTAGGTGGTGCAGCTGTCGGCGTTGCTCGAGAAGCCTGGCAACGTGTTAATACGGCACAAACAGTACGAGACGTGTGTCCACGGCATGGCACTCACCAATTCTCTCGTTAATGTTGTACGCCGCCTTGGCCGCCGCCTGCTGCACCCGCGTGGCGCGCGGCAGACGCACGTCGTTGTAGACCGCCAGCGTCTCCTTGACGTCGCCGTTGAAGTACTTGGGGTGGAAGAGGATGCCGAGCGCCGCCGCGTCCTCGATGGCCATGCACGCGCCCTGGCTCTGGTGAGGCATCATCTGCTCCGGTGGTTAGCTGCTGGTCGCTGGCCGGTCGCGCGGTTCGGGGCGGATCGTCTACTCACGGGGTGTCCGGCGTCACCGAGCAGGCAGACCATGTTCTTGCTGATGTACGGGTAGGGGTCGCTAGAGATGTTTATTAGCATCCTGAGCAAGAATGTCCATCATCACAGCAACAACAACAAGAAGAACTTACTGCATCCACAGGCGCCACGGCTGAATGTCCATGCCGATGGCGAGGTGGGCGCGGACCTGGGCGTCCAGCTCCGGGAAGGGCGCCAGCAGCTCCTCGACGGGCCGGTCCTCGACGCCCCAGGCCTGGTTCGTGTAGTCGCCCTTGTCGCGGGGGAAGAAGCAGTAGTACGACAGCAGCTTGCCGCCGTTGCAGGGCGAGAGGACGATCTTGTCCCACTTGCCCTCCTGGCCGCCCCAGTACTCGAGCGCGCTGTCCTGCGAGTAGTCGACGAGGCCGGCCTTGACGGCGTCCTCGGTCAGCACGTTGGCGTGCAGGCAGCTCGAGTCGGCGGGGCGCTTCTCGGGGCGGACGCCGATGAGGCCCCGCACGACGCTGCCGATGCCGTCGGCGCCGATGACGAGGTCGTGCGTGGCCGAGTGGCCGTTTTCGAACTCGACCTTTCCGGCGTCGACGTCGATGGTTTTGCACTGCGCGAGTCAGACGTGTCCAAGACACAGGGCACATGTTGTGTTCGAGAGTCTCACCTTGTGGTTCACAAACAGCTTGGCCGGGGTGCCCTCGCCCGCCTCCCCGACGGCCGAGTCCTTGAGCATGGCGTGCATGTACTGGCGGTGGAACATGTTGTAGACGAAGCCCCAGCGCTCCTCGTAGTCGTCGAGGTCGTACACGCTCACGGGCTCGCCCGTCTTCCAGTCGCGGTTGATGAGCTTCTTGAGCACGACCGGGTCGCCCTTGGCCACGTCCACGTCCCACTCGTGCAGCCAGCGCGTGCCGTTGGCCGCGCACGAGACGGACGCGCCCACCTCGCCGGCGAAGTCGTTGCGCTCGTAGATGGACACCTTGTGCCCGGCGCGGCGCAGCGCAATGGCCACGCTCATGCCGCCGATGCCGCCGCCCACGACGGCGACGTCGAGCTGTCTCCAACCTGCGGCCGGCATGGATCCCATTGTGTGGTGGTGGTGTGGTGGTGTTGTCTGAGAGGCTGGATGGTTGGTGATGGATGGCTTGGTGATGGATGGGTCTGGTGTATTGGGATGGATAGACACTTGGACAGATGAATGGATGGCTGATGACGTGAAACACAACAGAACCCTCAACCATCCAGCAGGTTCCGCGAGGCACCATATGTACTTCCGGCCGGCGTCATGGGCGCCGCAACCCGAGCATCACCACACCCTCCCGCCGCCCTCGCCCCCATCTGTGCGTTTGCGCCCGGCTTTTCGCGGTCGGCCTTGATAACAGCCACCCCATCCCGCCTCCCAGAACGGCCCTCGCACTCCAGGAGCGGATGTATCTTGGCCAAGGACGGGGTGCATTAGCCGCCCAATCTGTCTCACTCTCCGGTCTCACTCTCTGATCTCACTCATCCACGACTGAGTGATAGTCAACCCAAACGCGGGGCCAATGACTAGCGCGCGCCTTATCACCAGCGCCCCGGACCCGGCTCTCTCTCAGTCTCGGCACCCATCCGAGCTCCCTATCTGCCCTGCGGTGCGGTGTGCGGCCCGCAACCGCTCTGGTGCAATTGCCGCAATCATGTGTCGGCCCAGCGTCCTCTTCCGCGCTTCCGCACCACAGTGTATCCGAACAGTATTCCCGGTGCTTGTGAAGCTTCTTCCCATGGTGGGGTCATCCCAAGTCGGCGCGCGTACGACATGTGGCCTGGGCTGCGTAAAGCCGCCATAAAGCGACGCACGTCGGGGCGAAACCCTGTCCCCCAAGAACGACGCCGACACACTGCATGGCCGATCTGATCGTCTCGACCAACCAAGCGCTGGGACGAACACGGTTTCCGTGGATTTGGTGTTGGTCAAACACGACGTGAAGCTTATCGTCGGTCGGGTCAGGACCGGAATTGCATCGCGGCACCACAGACCGCGGCACGTCGGCTGCAGAACTTGGCTTTTCAACCTTTGATCATCGATCAAGATACTCATCTCTTGGAAAGGTTCATCTTATTTGCTCTTTTGGCTTTCATTTTAGGTGATGAGCGACGGTCGATGCATTTTCTGACTCGCATTGGCGGGGGAGAGACCACGAGAAGCTTCAAGGTGAATAGCGGACAAGAAAACAACGACCCTCAGCACACCAAGTGGTGAGATGAAAAGGACTGACTGCGTATCGACCAGGCTAGAAACGGCACCGGAGACCACGAGGAGCATCGAGGCCAAGCTAAGGGTGCCGAGATCGACGGCGCATTGCGGGGAGACGTTGAACCGCGCTAGAGGCAAACACCCGATACCTAGTGATCCTTGTTGGCTCGTTGGCAGAGTTGACCAAGAGTCCCAAACTGCTTGCCAATTTCTCCGAGGCTGAAGTGCATCACAACAGCAGGTAGTCACAAGGGCAACCTCCCGAGCATAAAGTCATCCCCGAGGAGTTCCCGCAACGTCGACAGCTCCGCCAAACGCAGGGTTCTCTTGGCAGGCAGCAAGGGTACGTTCGGCGTCTCGCTTCCAGCGGGGTTAGTCGGAGCCTTTGCATGAGAGATTCCGGTAACCCGGTCACGGTGCCAACAAGACAGAGCTTTGTTCATATTATGTCTTTATTTCATGATTGTATCATCAATGCCAGTTGGGCATAATCTATAATGCCGGTGTTCAAACAGCCTCCGTACCCGTATCCCATGCCATCCAAATCATAACGCCCCGTGATGCTAATTGTAACGCAGACCTCTCCAAAGGTCTTATCCCTGGCCGAACTGGGGGGTGTTGAGGGACATGGCCATCAACAAGCCGCCAATGAGACCCGCGCATGGCAGAGTGATGAGCCAGCCAGAGAAGATGAAGGCGACCTGGCGCCAGTTGACGGCACCGACGTCGAAGTTCATCAGGGCAACGCCAATGACGGCACCGGTCAAGCACTGCGTGGTGCTGACAGGGAGACCGAGGCGACTAGCCAGCAGGACGGTGATGGCGGCACCAAGTTCCATGGCTGTACATCAATTGTTAGCAAGTCATTCTCGAGAGACTCGGCGTTCGGGGGGGCAAGTTCTTACCAAATCCTCTTGTCGGCGAAAGCTGGGTGAGCTTATTACCCATCGCCTTGATGATGTGGTGGCCCATGAACCAGAAGCCCGCTCCAAGGAGGAAACCGGCGACGACAAGAATCCAGACGGGAGTGGTGCCGTTCTCGTTGATCTCGCCCGTCATGTAGACCTGGTACGCGGCGATCCAGGGGCCGACGGCGTTGGCAACGTCGTTGGAGCCGTGGGCGATGGACATCATCATGGCGCTGGCGACCTGGGCGTAGGTCCACAGGTGCTCGACGCGGTTGTCGTACTTCTTGGCCTTGTTGTGGACAGCAGCGAGCTGCGAAGAGGCGTGGGTCACGCAGTCGCGGGTGACACCCTGCAGGAAGAAGTACTTGATGAAGCTCCAGATGCGCTTGGGGTTGTGAATGGGCAGGTGGGCAGTCGGGGCGAGGAAACGCTCTTCGGGCTCGGGCTTGCGCTTGTAGCGCTGGACGACGCCACCGGTTGAGGGTGCCGTCTTGCCACGCTCGACGTCCTCGAGGGAGAGGGGCGCGGGGCTCGGGGTGTCGGAGGAGGTGTCGTTGTTGACGAGCTTCTCGCCCTTGTCGTTGCCGCTCTCGGTCTTGGCCGCCTGCTTCTCGACGTCGGCGTCGTTATTCTCGGCCGACTCATCGTGGGCGCTGGCGTAGTAGTCGATGACGATCTCGTTGCCCTTAGCAGGGAGATAGATGGGCGGGTTCTCCATGTACAGAAGGGGGCCAAGGAAGATGTGGCGGAGGCGGATGCGGGCGTCCTCCTTGACGAGTCGGCGGTGGACGTACGGCACGAAGAAGATGTAAGCCAGCAGGAGGGCGCCGAAGAAGACACCGAAGACGATGCCGCAGGCGGTGCCGGCTCCGAGCTCCTCGAGGGACGGGGCACCCGGGGCCTCGACGGTGATGAAGAGAGCGAGCACAGAGGCAGTGAAGGCCAGGTAGAAAGGGATAGCCTTCATGGCCTTCTCGAACGAGTTCTCGCGTTCGAGGACGGAGAACTTGAGGCTGCCGAAGAGCACGGCGGCGAAGCCGGCGGCGATGCAGGGGGCAACACCCCAGGAGGCGGCGATCTGGGAGACGCTGCCGTCCTTCCACGACCAGGATACCTGGGCCTGGGCCGCAATGCCGACACCGACCAGGGCGCCGACAATGGTCTGGGTGGTTGAGACGGGGTAGCCAAGCTTGGTGGCGGCCAGCAGCCAGAAGGCGCTGGCGAACTCAGCGCAGCCCATGGCCAGGATGAGGGTGGAGGGCGTCTGGCGGAAGCGGTCCAGGTCGATGATGTCGTTCTTGATGGTGCCGGTGACACGGGCGCCGAGGACGACGGCGCCGAAGAACTCGGTGATCATGGACAGGAAGCCGACCTGAGGCATGGTCAGGGTGCGGGCGGCCACGGAGGTGGCGTACGAGTTGGCGACATCGTTGGCGCCGTTGCCGAAGGAGCTGCCGCAGAAGGCGATGCTGATGACGGCGATGATCCAGTCATACTGCGTGAGGACAGCCATGACGGCGGACGGGGTGCGGGTGCGGGTGCGGGTGCGGGTGCGGTAGGCTGGCCTTGAAAGCGGAAGGGGAGGAGGAGGAGGAGAAGCCTAGGGGGCGAGTGGTGAAGAAGGAGAGGGCTTCACCACGGCACGGAGGCGGGCGGAGGCTTGAAGTAGAGGAGGAAGCTTGTCGGGTCTCTCAAGGTCAGGAGCGGCGAGGAGCCCGGCGCGCCACGATCTTTATAACAGCGTCGCCATTGCTGTGAGAGTGCGTGGAGACGACACTCGTGGAGTGGGCGGGATGGAGGGCGGGCTCTGGGGGGCGTCTTCCCCTCGAGGAGTTTTCATTTCATCGGGGTTGCTGCAACTCTGTCGGGGGTTCGTCAGCTCGTACCGGACAAGTAGCGGCGATGGAGAATAACGCAGAAAACTCAGCACAGAAAAACATCTCGACAGCGCCTTCTGGCTCCAGGGGCGGACGAGTTTGACGGATGCCCAGTCTGCGGCCATCCACACCGCGCGCGCAGATTGGTGAGGCGGGTGCCACTGCGAATCTTGGCTGTCTTGGCTTTCAAGGTACCGGGCACCGATCGCCCGCGGCGACGCAGCCAGTCACAGCGGCGCTCGCGAGCACGTTGCTGTTTCAATTTGCTCTCGATGCTCGGGAGGCGCCCCTGTCGGTGTCGCGATGGCGGTTTCTGCTCGACGGCGGCGTGGTGCTGCCAAGACGCGAGATCTGACGCTAGACCCGCGCAGAAGGAGCAGACGGCTGCTGTCGCGTGCCCTCTTGCTCTTTCCGCGCGCACATGTGGCAATCGACTGGGCAGGAGCACACGCGAGCACTTTCCTGTTCTGTTCTGTGCTGCCACCCACACTTCCTTCCTTCCTCTCCTCCTCTTTCCCTCTCTTTGCCTAGGGAGGTACCTTGGGAAGGTGTTTCCTCCAGACTCCGGGCCTCGTTCCTGCCGTTGCCTTTCTCGCTGACCGAGGCCCCGGCCACGATACCCGCAGCCAAGACGTACCTATCTCCTTCCCTTTTCCAGCTGCTGCTGCTGCTGCTGCTGCTGCTGCTGACAATTGCGAAGCTTTTTTGGTGATGCGAGTCACGAGTCACGCGACCGCCTGGGCAACATTAATTGTGTGCGCGCAGCCAAGACTCTCCAGCGACAGCGAGCCCAGGGTTAGCGAGGTGCGAGTCTACACAAAACGAACGTGAAGCTGCTGATCTGTCTCTTTTGGCGACCGACGCAGCTGGCCCTGCGTCGAGGATCAGCAGAGAGACTCTGGAAACTCTGGATCCCGTCTCCGCACCGCCGCGGAATGAGAATCGCAAGTGGCGATGCTGCTGCTGTTGCTGTTGCTGCTGGCAGAGGTACTCACGGTAATCAGCCACGACCGACGCGTCGGATGCGACTTGTCTCTTCAGACCTTTCCTTCTTCTCGTCCACATTCGTCACCGACGCATCACGCCGTGCGAACGCCGGCTGCAGCCCCCAATGCATGATTAGCAGGCCATCACCTGGTGTAGACCTCCTTGATGCATAGACTCGACGACATAGCCGCGGTTGGCATCTGGGAGGTAGCTGTCGATGCTGCTGTTTGATGCATCTCCGCCAAGAACAAAGGCCCCAACTGTTGCGTTGCCTCTGGACCAAGGTCGCACCCGATCCTGCCATTGTCCGGCATCACTGCCAATCCTCAACGTTGAATCGAGAGACACGGAGGTGGCTCAGATTGCCTTCGTAATAGAGCTTCGCACAAGGTGAACCAGGACCCTGAGCCGCCACCAGCTGGCAAGCGCCAAGACGCCCCGAGTGGGAACACCCGCCATCAACGGCGCCACCTGGCGGGAACATTAGCTGGTCCGATACCAGCTGCCCCGGCCCTGAGACAACCTCCTTGGTGTCGCCTTTGGTGCGAACACTTGGCGCGGCGTCGGAGCTGATGCGTCGGCCAAAAGACCGCCTCCGTTGCTAAAAATATGTCGTGTGCGCGCTGCAGTCGATCTTCCGTTGCCGCTCATGAGCTTTCCATCCACGCCAAGACCGCTGGTCCCCTATCGACAAGGGACCGTCTGGTTGACGGCCGCCCTTCCGCGGGGCTTGGAATGGCATGTTGTGTCTGTCTTGCGATGAAGCACAAGCCTCCAAAAATGCTACTGCGAAACGGTCTTCAGATGGCAGCTCAACTTTGATGTCTCGAGTCCTTGCTGGTCACCGGTAATACTCCAGCCAGTACCGGAGCTGATTGAATTCGTGGGGTCTGTCACTTGGCTTTGGAGAAGCTCGTTCCACAATCGACAATTGCGGGCCGGATCGCCACAGACAGACTTGATCGTTGTCAGAAGAAGGGTTGTTGAGTCTAAGTCTACGCCGAACGCACTGCAATTCGGTCTAGAGCATAAAGACGACACCTCTTTTGCTTCAAGCTCGCGAGACATGCGCAGCCCCAAGCCGGAGAGATTGAAGTGATGATTTTGGAATACAGGATTAATTTTGCCTTGATCGTCGCGACAGTCTTCCATGTGAACATTGCGACAAAACCCCCCCCCGCGGACTCAGACAAGCCAACCTCCTCAACTCAACAACCTCTCTCACACACTTCTCCCACATCATTTGGTGTTCTCGTTGCCGCTCTGCCAAAACTTCTTGTCGACCTTGTCGTTCCCGGCCGGATGCGCCCGGTCGTGCTTCTTCTCAAAGTCCTTGTTGTGCTCCTCGACCTCGCGCTTCTGCTCCTCGGTGAGCTTCTCGCCCTGGCCTGGGACGCTGGCGTTGGAGATCTTGGGCTGCGGCGGCGACGTCTTCCTCGCGTCCGCCGCGTCGCGCATGTCTGTCGACTCGAGGCCGGGCTTGTCGCTGAGGTGGCGGCGCGTCGCGGCGGCGCTCGCGCGGAGAGCGAACGGTAGGGAGCGGGAGTGCTGCGAGAGCGCGGGGAGGACCCTTTGTCGAGTCGCGAGGTAGGCCATTTTGGTATTTGTAATGTTGAAATAATTGTTTTTCTTTCGAATTCGAGCACCGAATGCTTTCTACAATGCTCCGAGAGGTTTGGCTTGACCGAGCTGATAAGGGATGCTGCTGAAGGCGGCTTCATGATGTCATCAAGCCACCCGAGCTTGGAGCTCACGGAAACGGCAGCGATCGCCGATTGTGTGATGGGAAGCAAGCCGACAGGGTCATTATGACATAGGACGCCCAAACGCGTCAGGAAGAGAATCCCGTGCATTTTCCATTGCTGCCATTGGCAATTCCGCCGGAAAAGGCAGTGCGCTCAGGCGTACCGAGACAGCAATTGGGCTGTGTCGCTGCGTCGGGATGATGATTACCGAAGACCGTTCGTCAACACCAAGAACCGCGTTTCGGTCCGCGATCACAGAGTGCACGGAGTGTCCGATATCTCTAGGGGTGTATTTCGATTTGTATCACGTCCAACGACGCTGTTGAGTTCTGGATCCCAACAGTCAATATCAGAACCATCAGAGTCTCGGTCTAGGGCCATCTCCCGAAGTAAGTGACACATTCCCAAGCGCCCGATCTCCCTTTGAACCCTCCATCAGCTTGTTCACCGGTGTCTCACCCTTCTTCAACGACCGCCAACGCCATGCCTTCACAGCCGGCCGATCCAGATCCTTGCCTTCAATTATGTCCACCACCCAGCTTCCAATCGTAGGAAGATACTTGAACGCGTGTCCGCTGCCCGCTGTCACGACCATCAAACCCTCCATGTCCGGAACGCGATCGATGATGAAGTGATTGTCGAAGGAATCGGTGTACCAGCACAGTCTCGTGAGCCAGACATCGATGCTGGCCAGTTCCGGGAGGTATTCGTCAGTGAACCGTCGGATCACCTTCAGCGCCTGGGCCGGGACCTTGCGCATCTGCTCATCCTCGGACCAGCGGGTCACGGGCACGCTGCGCTCGCGGCCATCCGGCTGAATCCTCGGGTTGGTGTACTTCGTCCCCCGGTAGCCGATTTTCAGGAGGCCGTCCTCGTCGACGGGGAACCCGTACAGCCCGCCTTCGGCGCCGTCGCCGATCTTGAACGACCACGCCGGGAATCTGGACGGCGCAAACCGTGGGCGGAGATGCTCCGGGATTTTGAAGAGAGCAACGGAGCCTGCGGTGGTCTCGGCGAAGCCGTCGAGCGAGGGCACTAAGCTTGGCGTCCACCCGCCGCAAGCAACGATGGTCAGCGCGGCCTCGTGCTTTTCTCCATCGGCTGTGTTGACGCCAGTCACCTCTCCTCCTGGCCCGCAGATAGCTGACACGACTTTTCCGGCCGTTGGATCCAGAACAAAGCGCACGCCCAGACGCTTCGCCTTGTGTAAGGCAAAGCGGCACGCCTTATCCGCCAGAGTGATGCCGCCCGTCGTGTCCAGCACACCCAGCAGCTTTTTAGAGAATGGCTGCATCATCGGCGCCAGGCCCTTCTTCTCGGCCAAGCGCAGGTGAGCTTCATCCATATTGACGAGCTGCGTGTCCCCGCGCCCGGCTTTCTCCATGTTCTCGATCGTCGCCTTCTCCGATTCCGGCAAGGTGGCTGCGTCAGTACACGAGAGGTCGCCGTTGTTGATCCAGAGGTCGTCGGAGGAGCTCATGCCCGGAGGCACGGCCGCGCCGCCGCGCCGCAGCTCATCGGTCCATGCGTTCCAGCCCTTGATGGCCTCGAAGCTGAGGTTCTGGTAGATCGTCTGGGAGCCGTAGGCCGACCGGATGATCTTGTTGATGTCTGGTTCACGTGCAACTTCAGTTAGCAATCATCGAGATCTGGCGGGCACAGGTGACTGACCAGCGGAGGCAGCATCGCAGCCGTTGAGGTACGAGTACGCGGTCGTCTCGTAGGGCTGCTTGTCAAAGAGGCTGACGTTGGTGTATCCTCGTTCCGCCAAGTGAATTGCGGTGCTTAGACCAAATATTCCAGCACCGACGATGATGATGGCGTCCGATTTAGCAGGAGGGGTTGCGGTGGCCATCTTGGGTCCAACAACGAAGGATCCTGACTCGGCGAGTAGCGTTATGCAGGTTGCAGATACGACTTCAAGTCACGATGCCGGCTTCACGACAGATATAGGCAGTTACAAAACCGGGCGTTTCTAAACGCCGGCTGAAAGTGGCATGATCAAACACACAAAGTCCGGCTGGAGTCTTGGAGATGAGATTCGCGAGGTCGCATTGAATGGTGCTGAGTGATACCATTACGCCATGTGAACTCTCTCTTGCCGATATCAACGTGCGCTTCCCCCCGCCCAAAGTCGTAAGC
The DNA here is from genome assembly GCA_025962755.1 of Colletotrichum tropicicola. Taxonomy (NCBI): domain Eukaryota; kingdom Fungi; phylum Ascomycota; class Sordariomycetes; order Glomerellales; family Glomerellaceae; genus Colletotrichum; species Colletotrichum tropicicola. Next base: position 10,595 of record JAOWMA010000572.1, read on the forward strand.
TACGAGTTCTTCTTGCCAGAGGCTTTCGACATCCAATCGGAAATATCATCACCAACACTTCCACCTCATGTTCATCTCGGAAAGTACGCCGGCTGGACCCGATGCACGATGCAACTTCTCCGGGATCCTATTGGACAAAGAGGCAAAATGGAGAGCGGCAACTCCACAGTGGTGCTGGAAATGGAAACTCAATCGATGTCGTCCGCGAATCAGAGACGAGCCTCGGGTCGACCCGATGTTGATGCCGACTCCTCATCACAGAGTCACCCAGCTTCATGTTGCAATGGATGTCTAAGGTGGTCCCTGGGCACTTTCTCTTACCTAGTCTCAAGCACAAGAGCCGATATGGACGCTTGGGAAGGCCATGCAGCACATGTCTCCATTGAATCTCCTCCCTCGAATTAACAACCCCTTCCTATCCGGCGCACGTTACCCCGCGTCGTCATCCGGACCAAACATGCAGCTTGCGGTACATTCAAACCCTTATCTTGACAAGGGTTCATGTCACCGGCACATATGCTTGACTTCTCGCGAGTGCAGAGATACCTGAATATCGCCAAGTCCCTGTTTCCGCAATTCAACGTCGGAGGGCGTTGCCAAGGAAGCGACTTTGCCTGCGTGTTCACATATGCGTCCTCAATTACTTAAGTGCATGACCCCCTTCTCACAGTTTGAGGCTTCTCCATGCAGTTTCTCACCATCCAAACACTCCTCAAGCCGCTTCAATCTTGATACAACAATACCTAAGCTTTCAAGATGTCCCGAGTTCCAGATCTTGATGATCCAGCCTGGCCTCCGGGTACTGTCCGCTTGGAAGGTAAGAGCAGACTCGGCGCGGCAGCATCTCATGCCAATTACTAACCAAAAGTACAGAAGAAGACCGGTCCAGTGAGATTATCCTCCAGCCGCAGCCATCTTCGGACCCCAACGATCTACTGGTGAGTTCCTGCAAACAACCTGTCAGAAGCGGAAGACTCATGAATGCTGATATGCTTACATCAGAACTGGCCAAACCGGCTGAAGTATTGGAACTTCGGCCTTGCGGCCTTTTATTCTCTGATGGTGTTTGCGCTGTAAATCTCGCCCATTCAATAACAAACCACCCAGCTACTTACATATGTCCAGTATTGATGCCGCAACCCCGACCTGGGCCCCGATGAACGAGCAGGTCGGATGCGGTGCTCTTGCCATCGGCGCCTGTGTCCTGATCCCATTTGCGCTGAAATACGGCCGACGCCCGGTGTACATCTTCAGCACCTCTGTCCAGTTTGGCGTGTGCGTTTGGTCAGCTCATCAACAGACGGTGGCGGACTTGATGATGGTCAACATTCTGAGCTGTTTCGTGGGCGCTCTTTCCGAGGTTGTCGTACAGATGACTGTTGCAGACGTCTTCTTTGTCAATCAAAGAGGGACCATGAACAGCCTTTTCTTCTGGTCAACCCGGATCGGCGCATCGTTGACCCCTTTGGCTGCTGGCTATGTCACCGTCTCCCAAGGCTGGCGCTGGGTCTGGTGGTGGATCGCCATTTTCTTTGGTGTTCTTCTGGTGCTCATGGTCTTTGGCTACGAGGAGACGAAGTTCGCTCCGCCGGCAATTGAGGGCGTCAGCCAGCCAAGTCCGCGAGCATCCGGCGATCTTCGCAACACCCCGAAGGACCCTGAGTTGGCGCGCACTGCAACAACAAATAACGTCGATCACAAGCTGACGGCGCCTTTCATCAACCACACAATCCCGAGGAAGACATACAAGCAGCGTCTTGCGCTCACGACTTCGTCTCCAGGTTCACTGGGTTCCTTCTTCCGTCACTGCTACCAACCGTTCCAGATTCTCTTCATGGTGCCCGGGGTCTTCTACATGTCGCTCGTCTATGGCGGCATGATGGTTTCCTCCAACGTCCTCGTCACGACTCTTTCTAGTTGGATGACTCGGGCGCCGTACAACTTCAACCCCGACCAAATCGGTCTCATGAGCCTTGCTCCTTTCACCGGATCAACTCTGGGAACACTGATCTGCGGTCCTCTCAGTGACTGGTGGATCCTGTTCCTCGCCAAGAGAAACAAGGGCATCTACGAGCCCGAGATGCGACTTTGGGTCATGGCGGCCTTCGCGCCTTTCGTACCCATTGGCATGATCCTGTTTGGCGTTGGGCTCAGTAGTGGCTGGCCCTGGCCCATCCTCGCCGTCGCCTATGGGCTGTGTAGCTTTGGGACAGCGCCGGCTGGGACAATCTCTTTGACTTACATAACGGATGCATATACAGAGGTAGGCTTACCGACCATCGAGAAGTTGTGAGATACCTAGACTAACTTTTGTTGGTAGATCGTGGGCGACGCCATGGTCGGCGTGACCTTCATCAGAAACATGTGCTCGCTGATGTTCATCTTTGCACTTCCAGCATGGATTGATGCAGCAGGGGTGCAGAACGTCTACATCACAATCGGGGTCATCATTACGGCCATTCTCTTTGGTAGTGGGATCTTCATCACGTTTGGCAAACGGTTCAGGTTCCGCTGCCGTAAGGCCTACCGACACTTTGCTGCCAGACAGTTCCAGCCGCGTACTGTGTGAGATGGGTGTTGAAACTAGAGTGGCTCCACTAGGTAAGCAGCTGCCTTAAGATGCTGCATTCTCTGCTTTTAGTCCAGAGTTTCGTCTCAAGTTTTGCGACCAGATATAGCCTTAAAATTGGCTCGATCCTTGGATGAATTCTCCGTCGTGATATCTAGGGGTATTCCCAATTCCCAAAGATGTCTAGAATGGCTTTTGAAAATCACTGAACGTGGATTCACGGAAGCCAGATGAGAACAGATACAGGAAGCACTTAATGTGGGCGAGGAACTTATGCACCTGGTTGACTCGGGTGCTGCACCTTTTTCTGTATTAAACCAGTAAGATACCGACAGTTCTCGAGTTACTGTCGAGTGCCTCACCATCCATCAGCCCGTGGACATATGCCGAGCCTATCAGGCGCCAAAATCTCTGTCCTTCATACTCTGATCGGTCATTCACATGGCCAGGCCGCTCTACAGGCCGCAAGATCAATGGAACTGCGCAGCCATTCACACAAGCGACCACATCCCCTTGGCGGGCCTCTGGCTGAGTCCGTACAAAGTACCCTCTGTTGGTCACTGCGAAGGTCCAGCCATGGAGACTACTGAAATTGATGCCCCATCTCAAGCATTGAGAGAAGGACCGCTCGTCTTGAGAAGCCTCGGATCTATCAGTCCAGTCGAAATACAGCTTCCGGTACTGTGGGATCTGGTCTTCTTTGAGACGCTCATGGACAGGGTGGAAGGTGGCATAGGCCATGTCGTGCAACAGTGTCCGCCAGAACGCGTCAATGCCGCCTTCGCCTGTCGGATATTCATACGCGTCAAGCCCCGAGGGCTCCCAAGCTTTAGTACGAGCTTCCCATCCGTCGATATAGGGATTTGACAGCTCCTCCACTCGATGCAACACATCCACCACGACCCCTCTGAGCTGCAGCACCCCATTCTCGGCGTACCGTGTAACTTCCTCCGCGTCGAAGCCATCGCTCGGAGCGGCGGCGTACACTTGTGCCGCATCATCAGCCTCAAGCAAAGGTCGTATTATTCGCACCGTCGACCACTCCCCGGCCCAGGAAGTTCTGGGCACCGGGGGCCTAGGTGCGTCGCCCGAGACCTGGTACTCGCCGAACTCTGTCCAGCGACGAATGAAGGCGAGGACATCCAGGTTGGCCTGCTCGACGATGCACGCAGTTGTCGCCTGGCAGAAAACCTGCTCGGCCGAGGTGCTCTCGGTGTAGTCCGGCCGGACGATCTGTCTTACTGCGCGGGAAGACATCGCAAGAGTGGCGTAGATGTTATCCTTGGGCTGGAAGCACAAACAAGGGTTGAACTTGTTCAGAACCTGGAGGAAGTTAAGTCGTTGGTCCGGTGACTGAAGGATGACGCGGGTGTGCCACAGGTGCCGGAGCTTCCAGAGACCTGTTCGCATATGGTACGGCAGACCATCTGGCAGTCGGCGGCCGGCAGCATCTGGGGCCATCAACTGCAGAATAGCCTCCCAAGGCAAATTCTCGCGTCCACATGCGATGGTGATGTTCCTTGCGAGTGCCAGTTCCTGCACGACCCAAAGCCTGCTCCAGTAGGGACTGGAGAAGAAGTGAAAAAGGGCCGCCAACGACGTCTCATCCAGGGCTGCCCCCTGCTCAGCTCGCCTTCGGATCGCATCAAAAGCAGCCTTTGGGCCCCATGCGTCTGTCCCTACCCAGGCCAACACTCGGGTCGCTTGGCTGTAGATGTTCTCCATGTGTAGGATCTGGTGGCTTAGCTCTGCTGTATCGTCTTGGTTGATACAGAGCGCATCCACCCACAGGATGCGTGGCCGATCGACATAGCGCAGGTGCCGAAGCGCCGTGACGAGGCTTGTGGTGGCTTGGTGTTCGAATCCATGGAGGGTGATTGCTTGACGATCACGCTGATTACCCCAGCAGTACGACAAAGCCTCGAAGTGATGCGGCAAATGCGCGACGGAGGCGATTTTCAGATCGCATACGATGGGCTCATCAAACTCGCCTGGAGAGAGCGTCAAGAGACGGATGTAATCATCCCTATTAAAATAGATCGGTGAGGGGATATACGCCATAGGTGTTGCGATGCCGTGCCGTAAGTCTTGCTCTCCCAGGTTCCATGTTGTCTTGAGACATCCGAAGCCAGGAAGCTTTCACCCTGGCACTCGCATCCGGGTGGAAATTCACATCAGTGCGGGATAGACCTGGATTAGGTCTTCAGTCCGGTCTCCAGTCCGAGATGCCACCTACGACACGTGCTGGACAGCATATGCTCATTTAAGAGGGGCACGAGATCAATTGAGGGGGAAATGCCCGCGATGGGGGCATAATTATCGTGGTGTAACGAAACCGAATCGGGATATGTAGACGTCTGCACATCCTTGTCCCTCTGCTACGGTAAGCGGCGTAAAGATAAGCAATTTCATTGCCCCGTCGGCCCCATTTCTCCCCACAAACACTTATCAAATTACCTCGTGACGTAACGGCAAATGAGAACATTCCCGGCGTTCTCTACAGCACTCTCTTCGTCGAGTCACTCCGCAGAGCCTGGCTTTGTGGACCGAGGGACGCCTTGTATCTCGCTACATATCTCGAAAACAAACGTGGAATCTCTGTCTACAATTGTGCTGTGGGCACACGATGCTTCCGAGTAATCGACAAAGGCGCACAGCGCGTCCTCCGCGCCGTGGCCGCACCAGGGCTCAAGCAGCTTGTGTCAGTTGCAAGGAGAGAAAGTTGAAGGTGACATGCGCTGATAAACTCTCCCACACGACCCGGTGCTGATCCACAACGTTGCCCACAGTGCGATGACCAGGTCCCTTTATGCTTTTGAACCGGTGGGCCCTACCACAATCTTTATGTAGGGGTGTGACACTATTTGAAAACACTATTTAAGCTATATTTATAGTATTTATTTTACACTAAGATATAATTAAAAAAATCGTAGAAAAAAACTACTATAAATAACTTTAATAGTTTTTATCTTAATAGTCTTAACTAGTAGGTTAAAAACCTTAGAAAGATAAGTTATAAGTAATTTATTTTAAAGGATTATTAAAGAGAAAAAAGTAAAACTTACTTTTTATCTTTTTTATATTATACTAATTACTTTTTATAATACTAAACTATAATACTTATAAGTATACTAATAGATTATATAATATAATTATAAGTTATAATTATATTTAAAAAAAAACTTTAAATCTCT
>JAOWMA010000573.1:0-16347 GCA_025962755.1 Colletotrichum tropicicola
ATAATAAGTCTATTAGTATATTTATATATATTATAACTTAGTATTATAAAGTATAGTTAGTATAGTATAAAAGAGATAAGAAATAAGGTAAGTCTTATTTTTTTTTTAATAATCTCTTAAAATAAGTTATTTATAACTTATTTTTTTAAGATTTTTAACTTATTAGTTAAAACTATTAAAATAAAAACTATTAAGGTTATTTATAATAGTCTTTTTTTATAGTTTTTTTAATTATATCTTAGTATAAAGTAGGTATTATAAATATAACTTAAATAGTATTTTTAAATAGTATTACACCCCCATATGAAGATTGTGGTAGGGCCCACCGGTTCAAAAGCAGTTGAGTTGCTGGTGGTGGTGGTGTTAGGTTGTTGTTGCTGGTGCCGTGCCTCCCCATCTGTTTCTGAAATGAGGTGCTGATGATGAGTGTGCTGCAGCGGTGCTGGCCCGTTTCTTCTGCTAAGAGGTCTGTCTACCTGCGTGCCTGCGTACTTACCTAAGGTATCTACCTAGGAAAGTTAGGTAGGTACCTAGAGTTAAGACCTATGCCATAAGGTAAGGTACCTACCTAAGGTAGGTAGGTAGGTATGTAGGTGATGGGAGGCCTGGGCCGGGAATGAACCGAGATACCCATTTGCCACGGGCAGGTACCTCGGCGGCTTGGGGAGGTGGACGTGGACCCCATCCCTAGGTCCAGCTCCCCGCCCTGGCCAGTCCCAGTTTCCAGGTCCCGTCATCGCCATGGACCTTTGTTGTTGCCTCCAGGCCCAGCCAGCCCGGCCCAGCACCAACACTAGCCGCACCTTTGCTCGCCCTGGGCTCTTCGTTGGTACAGCGTACCCGCACCTGCGACCCCGGTCCGCCGGGCTCACCTCACCTCAGGGCAGTGACTGCACCATGAGGGCGTGGCAGGCAGGTACCTACCTCACGTACCTTACTTCACCTAGGTAGGTAGGTACCTACGGATAGGTACAAGCAATCCAGCCCAGTCCACCGTCCCGTGGGACGGCTGACACTTACACTCGCACATTGCATCTCACTTCCGTCCTCCTCTGCGCCTGTACTCGCACTTGCTCCTGTCCTTGCGCTTGCGGGTGCTGCTTCATGTCGTTGCTCCCGCCTGGGCTGTCGCATCCTAAACTCATCCGCCTCCCAATCCACTTGCCAATCCACTTGTCGCTCGTCCACCACGTCCACGTCCACGTCCACGTCCGCTTCCCTCCTTCAAAAGTGGCGTTCCCCCACCACACGCCCAGAGCTTTTGCTTTCTTGCAACGTGCCAGGCGACCAGCAGCCGTCTCCCGAACCGTCTTGCTGCAGCCCCGTGCCATACACTCCCTTTCACCCAACTGCAACACCTCCAGCCGCACTGCGAGGATCACCACCACCACCAGCAACACCATCCCGTTCCGAACCGCTGCCATTACCCCCGCCAACAGCAGTCGACGGCTCCAGTTCTCCGCCATGCCCAACAGAGATCCCGAAGCCGCCGGTCCGAGGGACCTGGATGGCCCTCGCCGCGAGCCCAAGCCCCAGCCCGTCGAGCGGGTGACGGATCAGCTCGAGACTCCTTCGCTCGACGACAGGACCTATCGCGTCATTCGGTTGTCCAACAAGCTCGAGGCCCTGTTGGTCCATGACCACGAGACAGACAAGGCCAGCGCCGCTCTTGACGTCAATGTCGGCAACTTCAGCGACGAGGAGGATATGCCTGGCATGGCCCATGCCGTGGAACATGTACGAGGCTGAGCCAGACCAACTCCCCCATTCACCTCCCCAGTTCCCAATGGCTGACACCTGTTTGCGCAGCTCCTATTCATGGGCACAAAGAAGTTCCCCATAGAGAACGAATACTCCCAGTACCTGGCCTCCAACTCGGGAAGCTCCAACGCTTATACGGGCGCAACCTCGACCAACTACTTCTTCGATGTCTCTGCGAAGCCCGCCAACGACCAGGAGCCTTCGGCCTCGAACCCCTCGCCCTTCAAAGGCGCTCTCGACCGCTTCGCCCAGTTCTTCATTGAACCGCTGTTTCTCGAATCAACCTTGGACCGCGAGCTCCGCGCTGTCGACTCGGAGAATAAGAAGAACCTGCAGAACGACCAATGGCGACTGCACCAGCTGGAGAAGTCCCTCTCCAACCCGAAGCACCCGTTTTGCCACTTCTCCACCGGCAACCTAGAAGTTTTGAAGGCGCAACCAGAGGCCAAGGGCATCAACGTGCGGGCAAAGTTCATGGAGTTCCACGAGAAGCACTACTCGGCGAACAGGATGAAGCTTGTTGTGCTTGGAAGAGAGCCGTTGGACGTCCTTGAGGATTGGGTCGCCGAGTTCTTTTCCGGCGTTCCCAACAAGAACTTGGTACCTAACCGCTGGGAGGACGAAGTGCCATTTCGCGAGAGCGAGCTGGGTATGCAGGTTTTCGCCAAGCCCGTCATGGATTCACGCGAGTTGAACCTCTCGTTCCCCTTCCTTGACGAGGAGAAGATGTACGAATCACAACCCAGCCGATATGTCAGCCACTTGATCGGCCATGAGGGCCCTGGTAGCATTATGGCCTATGTCAAGGAAAAGGGCTGGGCCAATGGCTTGAGCGCCGGCGCATACCCTGTATGCCCGGGCTCCCCGGGCATCTTCGACTGTCAGATTCGCCTGACGGAGGAGGTGAGTCTGCCTGCTACAGGTGCCGCTTTGACCCTGTCTTCACACACTGACGCAAACAACAGGGTCTCAAGAACTACAAGGAGATTGTCAAGGTCTTCTTCCAATACGTCTCACTTCTCCGGGAAGCGCCGCCTCAGGAGTGGATCTTTGACGAGCAGAAGGGCATGGCCGACGTCGATTTCAAATTCAAGCAAAAGACGCCAGCAAGCCGGTTCACGAGCAAGATCAGCTCCATCATGCAAAAGCCTCTCCCGCGCGAGTGGTTGCTTAGCGGATATAGTCGGTTGAGGAAGTTTGATTCTCAGCTGATCGAGAAGGGTATGGCGTGCTTGCGGCCAGACAATTTCCGTATGACCATTGTGTCGCAGAAGTTCCCCGGCGACTGGAATGCGAAGGAGAAGTGGTACGGCACTGAGTACCGCCATGAGAAGATCCCTGACGATCTCATGACGGATATCAAGAAGGCAGCCTCAAGCTCCGCCTCGGATCGCCTTCCCGAACTGCACCTCCCTCACAAGAATAACTTCATTCCCACCAAGCTCGAGGTCGAAAAGAAGGAGGTCAAGGAGCCGGCACTCTCGCCGCGTGTCGTCCGAAATGACAGCCTCGCTCGGACGTGGTTCAAGAAAGATGACACATTTTGGGTACCCAAGGCCAACCTTGTCATCAGCTGCCGGAACCCCAACATCTACTCGACTGCGGAGAACGCTGTCAAGGCTAGGCTGTTTACCGACCTCGTTCGCGATGCGCTCGAGGCTTACTCCTATGATGCCGAGCTTGCTGGCCTGCAGTACAGCGTCACCCTCGACGCTCGCGGTCTCTTCCTCGACCTCAGCGGATACAACGACAAGCTGGCAGTTCTCCTCGAGCAGGTGCTGATTACAATGCGTGATCTCAAGATCAAGGACGAGAGATTTGACATTATCAAGGAGCGGCTGAACCGTGGGTACAACAACTGGGAGCTCCAACAACCGTTCAGCCAGGTCTCAGACTACACAACGTGGCTCAACTCAGAACGCGACTATGTTGTGGAGGAGTCATTGGCTGAGTTGCCCAATATCGCAGCTGAGGATGTCCGCCAGTTCAAGAAGCAGATGCTCTCGCAATTGCATATCGAGTCCTACGTTCACGGCAACCTCTACAAGGAGGATGCTCTCAAGCTGACGGACATGATCGAGACCATCCTGAAGCCGCGAGTTCTGCCACGGCCTCAGTGGCCCGTCATTCGGTCGCTTGTCATTCCCCCTGGATCAAACTATGTCTACAAGAAGACCTTGAAGGATCCGGCCAACGTCAACCACTGCATTGAAGTTTGGCTGTACGTTGGCGACAAGGGCGACCGCCTCGTTCGTGCCAAGACGATGCTGCTGGACCAGATGTCTCATGAGCCGGCCTTTGATCAGCTCCGAACCAAGGAACAGCTGGGCTACGTTGTCTTCAGCGGAGTACGAAGCTTCTCGACTACCTACGGCTTCAGATTCATCATTCAGAGTGAGCGGACACCCGAGTACCTCGAATCCAGAATCGAGGCCTTCCTCAACCTATTCTCGAACAACTTGGACTCTATGTCCGAAGCCGACTTTGAGGGCCACAAGCGCAGTCTGATTGTGAGACGGCTGGAGAAGCTCAAGAACTTGGACCAGGAGAGCAGCAGGCACTGGGCCCAGATTGCTAGTGAATACTACGATTTTGAGTCGGGTAAGTAGGCATACATATGATCTCTGAGAATGGCATACTGACGTCTCTCGTTGCAGCTCAACAAGATGCAGCGCACATCAAGGCGCTCACCAAGGCGGATATGGTGGAGTTCTTCCAGCGATACATCAAGCCGGGCTCGACAACGCGAGCAAAGCTCTCAGTGCATCTGCACGCACAGGCCTCGGCACCAGGCAAAGGAGCAGAGACGGAAGCCAAGGTCAATGGCGTCAAGAAAGAGGAGGAAGAGACCAAGACGGCAAGCATCCCGGAGCCTGTCCCGATTAAAGACGTCCGCAGTTTCCGGGCAGGACTGCAAGCGACGCGTGGTGCGCGGTCAGCGAAGGACCTGAGCGAGTACGAAGACACGGACGCCAAGCTATGAAGACGGGGCGGACAAAGATGGGTCAACAGATTCGCACACTGGCGGCGTTGAGACTTGGGGTGTTTTTCAAGAGGCATTTGCTAGAAGGACAACGGACTCAGTGTCATCTGCGTTGTCTTTGGGTCGATTATGGGAGAGGACGGTACAAAAAAGGGCCGTTTGATTCGAGCATTGGTTCTTTACCAGCATCGATTGTTGGAACTAGGGAGGCATGATGTTATGAGGCTTCACGACAGGATTGGGATAGAACCCTAATAGTTGCAGAGCCCACGTTTGACCTATCCCGACCACAGCCGCAATGGCGGGCTGGAGAGCAAGACGCCCCGAGGGTAGGGAAGGTAGAGAGAGAGAAGCACAGGATAGAGACGTGCAAATCGTATGCTTTTACGAGTAATAGAATGCGAAACTGTCTGTCCTTTCTGACAAGACGCTGAGCGAGCAGTGAGGATCGCACGAGTCAGACTTGAATGACATGTGGCAAATGTGCGAGCTGTTACGTGTCAAGTGAGCGGCGCAAATACCTCTCTCTACCAAGGCAGAGTATGCGACGGCCATCCAAGTCAATTGCAGTGTCACACGGAACTGCGGAGAGTCCAAGATGGGCGGTCAAGGAGAGGAGGCTCAAGTAGTGGTGAAGGGTCGCCCTATCAGAATATTTCCTGCCTCGCTTGCAAACGGAAATGCCCAAGTTGCCTAGAAAGAAACCGGGGTGAAGGGCACTGACGTCAGGCATGCTGCTCGAGTGTTTTCGATAGGGAAATTCAGAGTGGGAGGTGCCATGGAGGTGGGGCCGCGGGGGCGCCTTGACAGTGTTGGAATTCATGTCTGAATTTTTTTGCGCCTCCGAAGTTGAACTTGCCGCGGAGCAGAGGGCAACCGACACAGATATGGCCCTGCCCTAGGGCTGGAGGCCGTGTGTGGCGCTGTGGGAAAGAATCTCAGAGGTGACAGGACGATGGTTTAATGGAGCATCATTCGGGAAGCAGAGTGAGACCGCTGAATAGGGCATAGTACGAGGGAGACACACACAGAGGCGGTGGGCGCACACGGATGGGACACGATCGATGCATTTGCTGGCGGTTGGATGGGTCTGTGAGGCTTCTGGAAGGACCGCAGTCCAAGACCCAGACTCAAGAACAAAGAGATGCAGAGTATCCGGGCTCGGCAGACCAAGTGGACAGAATCGACATCTCGCATTTTGGACCACCTCAGCTTGAGACGGCCAAAGGCGCCCTGAGAGCTGTGCAATTGCGCCTTGCAAGTCGGAGGCGGCTGACCACCTCAGAGCAGCGCCGGCTTACACGTTCCATTGGAGCAGGAGCAGGAGCAGGATTTGCGGTGCCCGCCCGGGTACTGGGAGATGCTGTTGCCCTTTCCCCGCCCTCCCCTCCGCCCCTCAGAAAAACGGGGCCTTCCAGTGGACGAGAGGCGCCGAGGACGTCAAACAGGCAGCTGCCATTCGCGAGCGACGGTCGTTCTTTCCCCTCCCGATGTGGAGAAGGCGCTGCATCGGTGCAGCACGAAATCTCAACCCGACAACCGATGCATGTACTTTCCCTGAACAAGTCTCCGACATTTTTCTTCTTTTGAAATTTTTTTTCTGCTGGACTGGTGCTGTTGGCCGACCCGTTGACCGTCACTTCCCTGCTGAAGTTTTTTTTTTTTTTGCTCCTCATGATGTGTGGGTATTCATTCGCCTTAGGTAAGCACGTAGGGTACCTACCTACCTTCCCTGTAATAGGTCGTACCTGAGAGAAGAGAGAATCTCAAGGCCGTGCTGGTAAGGTTCTTGACCCCTTCCAAATGGAACTTGCTTGACGACGTCGGAGTTTTTTCCCAAGGGGCCCGGCAGTATGATACCTATGTAATAGAAAAATTAAATGTACGGTGCCCTCCGTTTGCCTGGCCGTGCCGTGGTACCACCAAAATACGTACCGCCTGCCCCGTGCAGCGTCCTAGACGGTCGGCCTTCATCCCCATGTACACAAGTCATTCAATCAAGACGTCCTCTTCTCGACCAGTCAGCATGGCCCAGGCCCCCCAATCCTAGACCCCGAGCGAGGACACTGAGCAATGAAATCGGCCTAAACTGCGTCAACCGCACGGCGCATCCGCATCCGCATCAGCCAGCTTCCATTCCACCCACCTGGGCTTTGGCTGTTCTGCCGGACGCTTCGCTGCACTGCAAGGTACCGCCAGGCACTACGCTAGCAGCAACTGTACCTTCCTTACCTACCTTAGGTACACACAGTACCTATCCATTACATACGTACTACGTAGCCTCCCTGGGCTATCCACTCCGCATCAACGCAAGACAAGACACACCCCCGGTGACAAGGCGGAAGAGAGGCACAAGCACTGGTCGCAAAGCAAGCAGAACCAGAACCAGCACCAGCACCAGCACCGGCACCAGCACCAGAGCCGGAGCCAGAAGCAGCAGCCGCGGACGCGTGCACATCTCATCTGTCCCGACTCAAACACACACATACCCGTCCCGTCGCTTTCTACGCCCACCACCACCTTCCTCCTCCTCCACGCCTTACTCACGACCTGCACCTGCCACCTGGACACCTGGACCAGCCGCTGCGTCCTGCCCGTCTCCTTGTGGGATCCAATTCCATCAGGTCCTCCCGCCTTCTCTCCTGCCACACCCCACAGCCCCGATGCGCAGTCCGCTTGGAGGTCCTCAGCTGTAGACTCTTCCACCGCCCCGTCCCCGTCGACCTGGCTTTTGTGCTCCGCGTTTGCCCTGGTCCCCGTCTGCCCATTTCGACCTCGTGGTGCTGTGCTGCTGCTGATCCAGTCTGCCCTGCACTGACTGACTGCACTGCACTACTAATGCAAGACGCCTTCTGCTCACACAACCTGTCACCACTTCCACATTCCCCCCGCCGCCAACCCGGAGCTGCAAAGGCAGCTCGCCTTCACCACGTCTTCCTCAAAGAAGAGAAAGCTCTCCCGCAACCAGCCCGCCGACGACCAAGTGCCTAGCACTTCAAACCCTGCCGACACCGTCCTCCCGTCGTGCGAGCCAAACGACGACCCGGCCTTCTCCTTCTCCGCCGCTTCCACTGACGGCCGGTCGACCCCTACATACCTCCGCGGCGACTCTCTTCCCGCCTCCAGCTTGCCCGCCCGCCTGCAGACCGGCTCCCTCGTCTCCGCCGACTACGCATCGAGCACCGCCTCCTCCCCCTGCGGTGTCGCCGACCTCTCCATCGACAGCGATCGCGGAGGGGACATTTCCGGCCCAGAGACTGGCCCTGCGCTGACCTCCCATTCAGCCAGAAGCCGGTCTCCCTTCAACGTCTCCCGCCGGGCCATCATGACCAGTGATGCCAACCCCCACCAACGTTCTTCCTCGCCCTTGAAACGACGTGCCTCCAGCATGGACACCGACGCCGACGCCACCATGAAGGACGACGTCGAGATGACCCCCGCCCAGTCCACCACCGAGGACCCCGAGAGCGCCCCGGCTGCCTCCAAGACGCACCTGCCCCGTGCCATGAGCGTCGACCTGCCAGACAACGCCCCGAACGGAGAGTCTGGCGCATCATCCAAAGAGAAGGGTACGACTGTGCTGCGGGCTCACTACGGTCAAACTGTTTTGGCTAACTAGACTTGTGTAGACCTCCCTCCGCTGCCCGACCAGATCAAGACCATCCAGACTCTGCTCAAGGCTTTTAACGAAGAACCGCCAAAAGTAGGCGGCGTCGCGTACATCGTTTCGAGGTCATGGGTGGAAAAGGCACTGGCACTCGGTGGTGACCCCAAGTTCGCCAAGAAAGAGACGTCAGACGAGCCGCTGGGACCGGTGGACAATTCGGACCTGATTCTCGAGGTTCTGCCTCAACCCAACACGGACGACTTTGTGCGCATGAAGCCCGGTACCAGCTTGGAGGAATGCGAGCTCTTTCCAGAAGACGCGTGGACGCTCGTGTCCGAATGGTATGGCGTGCAGGACGGGCAAAAGCCAATCGTTCGTCGTGCTATCAACACGGCGCCGGATGCTTCAAGCCCTGCCAATATTGTCTTCGAACTGAACCCGCCCATCTTCACCATCCACAGACTTTGGTCGCTGGCAAGTCCCATCCAGATCGATGATGACCTCAAGGCTAAAAATCCTCCTCCCCTGGTCCTGGCCCGGAGCGCCACTACGCCTTATAACTCGTTCTACAAAGAGCTCAAGCTGCTCACTGATATTCCGCTGGACCGCAAGATGCGCGTATGGCAAATCACTCAAAAGCCCGAGGCGCCAGCCGTGCAAGGAACGCCACCTCGATCCGCGCTCACACCGCCCGATTCCCCCAATCCCGACAAGGACTCTGAGCCCCTTTCGGATCCTTGGCAGCACCTGCTCGTGGATGCGCCCACCTTCACCAAGGTCGACACTAACGATCGGATCGTGGTTCCGGCTGTGGACCACACCGGCAACCCCAACTATAACGGCAACTCTCCCGTGTCTGTGCACGGTCTCAGTCAAGATCTGACTCTTGTTCTTGATGAGGAGATTTCCAAGAATACCTGGGTGTCAAACTACTTCAAGGGTCGTAATGATAAGATCATTGCCTCACGAGGAAGTGCCTCCAGTCTAGCCACTCAGGGCAAAAGCAGCAGTGGAAGAAACAGCCCTGCGCCAGGACCCGTGACCAGAGGCAGAACGCAGCAGAAGAAGCCCGGCCGAGGCCTCGGCGCGGTTGGTCTCCAGAACCTGGGAAATACCTGTTACATGAACTCGGCTCTTCAGTGTGTTCGCAGCGTGGAGGAGCTGACCAAATACTTCCTGACGAATGAATATGAGAAGGAAATCAACAAGGCCAACGCTCTTGGTTACAAGGGACAGGTGGCGATGGCATATGGCAACCTTTTGAAGGAAATCTACGCAGAATCCAGAGGCGCCGTCAGCCCTCGCGACTTCAAAAACACTGTTGGTCGCGCTCGCAGCACGTTCCAGGGCTGGGGCCAGCAAGATACCCAAGAATTCCTGGGATTCCTCCTCGACGCTCTGCAGGAAGACCTGAGTCGTATCAAGAAGAAGCCGTACATAGAGAAGCCGGACTCTACTGACGAGATGATTGGCAACGAAGCAGCAATTCGCAAGATGGCGGAAGAGGTGTGGGACATCACGCGAAAGCGAGACGACTCTGTTATTGCGGACCTGTTCACCGGACTGTACAAGTCGACCTTGAAGTGCCCCGTCTGCGACAAGATCAGCATCACTTTCGACCCCTTCAGCAATCTGACTTTGCCGCTGCCAGTGGAGGATATGTGGAGTAAGACCGTCAAATTCCTGCCTCTGAACGATGCGCCGGTGGAGATTGAGATTGAGTTGTCAAAGCACAGCGCTATTGAGTTGCTGAAGAGGGCCATCTCAGAAAAGACTGGTGTCCCGGTCGAACTGCTGCTGGGAGCTGAGGAGTTCAAGGGCAAGTTCTTCAAGATTTACGACGACAACAACGACGTCTCAGAGGAGATCCAGTCGAACGATATTCCCACCTTCCATGAGTTGGAGTCGGTCCCAACCAACTATCCTCCTAAGGCGAAGAAGATGGGCCCGCCGACCTCAATGCTTGATGTCTCCGATGAGCCTTGGGTTGATCCTCGCACGGAGCGCATGGTTGTGACTGTGCTTCATCGCAAGCGAAATGGTAACTCCTCGTACCGCCTCAGAGGGGACGACGTGGCCTCGCCTCCTCACTTCATCGTTCTCACACCTGACGAAGTAAGTCAAAGCTTCCCGCGATTCGTGAAAACCGCATTGACACATTCTAGGCTCGCAATGAGGACGCCATCCGCCGCAAGGTCCTTGAGAAGGTTGCGACATTTTCCACCTGGTCTGATTTCTCTGAGACCGATGACAGCACGGACGCCGACATGGTCATCACATCTCAGTCAGACGCCGATTCATCGGGAGACGGTAAGGTCGTCTCCCACTCAGTCGAAGGAGAAGATGACTTAGTGGACGTCTCCATGGTCGCAGGAGAGCAAAAGCAGAATGGTCAACCGGGCCTGAAGCAGTTCAACACCAGCCGTCCCAAATGGATCAACACAAACGCCTACCTTCCTCCCCAACTCCAGAACCTGTTTGAGTTGAGTTACTTTACTGAATCCGGAGACGGGCCTTTACCTACGGGGTGGAACTCGGTGGACGACAGCAAGAACTTCCGCACTCTGGCGTCTCGGGCACCCGAGTCCGCCACTGAGCAAGATTCTAACAGTCCTGGCTCCACCAACGGCGCCGACAGTGAGCATGAGAGTGTCAGTGAAGAGCAGTCACCCCAATCTGTTGAAGAGCAGACGCGGATGGCAGACGAATCGGAGGAAGATGAACCTATCCGGCCCATCAAGGTATGTACATCTCCAGGGGCTTCCCCTCGGGATTTCTCACTCCTCATGTGTAGCAAATCCTTGACACTAATGGTTCCAAGGCTACCAGAGGCAGGGGCAACCACAAGGTCGGTGGAGCTCGCCGCAAGTTCAACAAGGGCAGCAAGACCTACAGCAAGAAGGGCAACAAGCGTCGCAACAAGGAATTGCGGAATAGCAAAGAGCAGTCCTTCCATGTTGTTGACGTGGCACCCCAGCCGTCACCCGAGGACGACATTCCCGGAGGCCCGCTTGTCCGTCTCGGCGAGGGCATCATCGTCGACTGGACTGAGGAGTCCTGGGATATGGTCTTTGGTAAGGATTCCCGCACAGACGAGGACACTCGGGGCCAAAAGACCTTTGTCGATCTCGAGAGACTCAGAGACCCAGTTCTGGAGCAGAAGCGCAAGACAAGGGTGGCCCGGAAGAAGCAGGGCATTACTCTTGAGGAATGCTTGGACGAGTTCGAAAAGGCAGAGGTACTGTCGGAACAGGACATGTGGTACTGCCCACGCTGCAAAGAACACCGACGTGCCAGCAAGAAGTTTGATCTCTGGAAGACGCCCGATATTCTGATTGTCCACTTGAAGAGATTTAGCAATGCTGGTTGGCGCCGCGACAAGCTCGACGTCTTGGTCGACTTCCCCATTGAAGGTCTGGACCTGCACAAGCGCGTCCTCTGCCAGGAGACCGGTAAAGAGGAGATTTATGACCTGATTGCAGTCGACGACCACTTTGGTGGTCTCGGTGGTGGTCACTATACTGCCTACGGGCGAAACTTTGTTGATGGGCAGTGGTACAACTATAACGGTATGTGACAAACTCTGGAGTCACGATTGATGGTATATTGACCCAGAAACAGACACCTCAGTCAGTAAAACCTCTCCGGATAACGTGGTGACCCGGGCAGCATACCTGCTCTTCTACCGCCGTCGCTCTGAGGGCCCCTTGGGCGGTCCGCGCTTCAAGGAAATCTTCGACAAGTTCGACAAGGCCGGCGAAGACGACGAGGAAGACGACACGGACTCGGGGGAAGATCAGCGTCTCGTCGGGGGCTCCTCCCTAACTGGATCGTCGAGACATGGGACCGGAGCCGAAGCAACTCTCCCGCGCGGAAATCGTGGTTTGGCTAGTAGCACCATGTCCACAGCAAACCGCGGCGTAGATGATGAGCCCCCACCGTATGATGGCAGCTCGAGCACGAACGTTGGCAGTGAGAACATCCAGAACAGCATCGAAGACGAAGGCATCGGTATGACTGACAACTTTGCTGGATCGAACGGATTTCAGGCAGCACAGACTTGGAACTGGAACTCTCTCAGCTCCACTGACGGACCGACGAACTCCCTGGGAATGGAAGGCTACGCCAGCGACGACGCCCAGCCCGACTCATCTGACGAGCGCGACGTCTCCGGCCATGACACTGATATGCAATTCGACGATACTATCGGAGACTACGGCGACCAGGCAGGTCATGAAGAAGCGCCGCCGCCGCCGCCGGATTTCAGCGCTCAGATCGGCCTCTCTGAGATCCAGAGCGCTGCGTGGGAGCGGCAGAGCAAGGACAAGGTCATCTCTGTGCCGGCAGCCGATGACGATGTCGCTTCCACCGAAGCGGCGGAGATTCATCTCGATGACGACGAACAGCGACCCACCAGGATGTAGGGATCACCGGCAAGGCATGCACTTTTTTCGGACTCTTTCCTTTGGGAAAACATACGTATCTGCAAAAGCAGCAATGATCCCTGGAGCATTGCGAGAAGGCGAAGAGACGGCGGATGCTCACTCAGCACCACGGCGTGCGTACGAATGGACGAATAAGGCTTAGTGAAAGGCATTACAAAAAAGCACAGAGGATACAATGAGGCGTAAATAGAGATAGAGCCCTCGTGCCCTGGCATACATGAGGCACCTTTTGGCCTCGTTTGGTTTGTTGGAGTCTCGGTTGCATGAGGCAATGTGTGTATGACTTTTTGAGTATTACGGTACGCTATACAAGAATATAGCAGATTCGTGGAAGAAAGGCTCTGCGCATTGGATGTGTCGTTTTGATCGTTGCGTCCCGTTGCTCAGTGGACAAACCGATTTGGGCGAAGTGGACCGAATGAACGGCATGTCTGGGAAGCCCTGATGCAGGACTCTACTTTAAGCTCCCGGTTAGACAAAAACATGATAGAAACTGCATCCCTTCCAATTGTACGTCAATGACTAGTCTGTCATTACAAGGTGCTGACAGTGCCCGTCATCGCAGTACCATTGCACCTTCGTCGTCAGTCACGTTGGGATCATCTATCGCCCTATAAGCAGGAGGAGTCTATCCAGGCGAAGAGCGGCACCACAAGCACGCCGAGACAGGCTCAGCGACGGCAATCCGACATGACCCAGGAACAAGGTTGGAGATGAGGGGTTCTTTGTGATTAGATTGGTCTCTCGCATTACATCCACGACGATGTAAAGGTCCCGCTCAGGTCTGCTGTGGCCTCCCATATCATAGACAGGTCATCGAAATCCATGAACGACATGGACGGCGGCGGCGGCACATCAAGTTGCGTGCCCCCGATTGCTGCCAGCGAAGACGAATGATTCGCCTGGTCTTGTGCAAACCTGTCAACCGCGGCGTGTGCAACGGTCGAACCATCGGTTCCCTGTGCGTCGCTCCCCTCCGCCACCACACCCACCGAGACGTCACCGGTGAGTTCTGACATGACTCTGGAGACGGCCGCATCAAATGCATCGCGTTTATCCTGAAACGCCGGAAAGTGTTCGACCATGCCCCACAGAACGGATGAGCATGCGTTGACCAGAGACTGCAAGGTCTGGAACGTGATCGACTCCCTCACTCGAGGGGAGTTGGCGTACCCGAACATCAGAGTCGTCCCCGCCGAGAACACGTTCCCAACGGCTTGCCAGTATATCGTCAGTTGCTTGCGCCGGAAGAACTCCCGGTACAGGCGGATCGTTTTCGTGGCCGCTTGTGCTGCGGCAAGAAGCTGCGTCTCGGAGGGGTGCGGATTGTTCAACGAGGGGCGATAGAGCCGGAGCAGCGCCGTGTGGTAGGTGACCTCGAAAGTCTCGACGACGGTTTTGTCGAGTGTGCTGAGGTTCCCGCTCAACGGGACGTTTTCGTGCCACTTGTCGATGCGATCCCGCATCCGTGGCTGCCATTCCTCCACGATGATGGGGTCGTATGGAGGGGAGTGCCCTTCGCTGAGGGCGTGGTGCATTTCGGACTGGATCTGGCGGTAGCGGAACAAGTGCTGGCTGACGAGCTTGACGCCTGAGGTGCGCGCGTCTGCTGCGATGCCGTCCGTGGTGATGAACTCGTCGCCGAACTTACTGGGGAACTGCGCAGGCTTGAGTTGCGAACTTAGGAGACCGAAAAGGGGTGCTTACCTCGGTGTTGATGGCGCCATCTGAAAGACATGTCGGCATGCCCAAGGCGGCCGAAATGTTGCGATCCATGGAGTAAGCAACCCAAAACGTCCTCCTCCTTGTGTCGAGCGTCAGAGCATCAACTTCGCCGGGCGCAGGGTCCTGGTGGAGGCCCAGCTCCACGGCCAGTCGGAGAGCGGCGCCGACGGTGTTCCAGACGACCCAGAGAGTTGGATGGAGGTAGTAAAACTGCCCAACAAGGAGGAGCGCCTGCACACCCTCCACATCCCCCGGCAAGCCGGTCTCGGTAAGGGCGCCGACGGCGGCTTTGTGATATCGATCGGCCAGCCACGTGGGGATCCTCGAGGGATCGTGCTTCGACATTGACAGGAGTGCCGCCGCGAACACCTCGAGGACGAAGAAGAGCGCGATCCTGGACTCGGCGGTGTTGTGAGTTTCGGGGAAGTTGACGGTAAGAGGCATGCTGTAGATGAGATCCAGCTTCTTTCTGAAGGTGGGCTCATGCAGCAACGGCATGCCTAGGCTGGTGGACAGGAAGTATTCCTTGACGAGATTCTCGGCGGCTTCTCTGGTCGGGAGCGAGACTGGGCTGGTGTCCAAGCCGCCGGCGATGTTCAAGCCGGTCTCCCGTGATGGGGCACCGGGACCAGACGCTCGGCTTCGGTGTAACTGAGGTGCGAGCCTGGAGCTCAGGAGCTCTGTCGTCAGAATTCTAGAAAACGCAGCTTCCTGTTGGGTGTTTGCCGGTGCCAGCGTCAGGGGCGGTTCGATCGCCGTCTCTGTGGCAGCGACCGAGCCGGCATGAGTGTCTAGTGACGCATGGCGAGAGGCGTCGTCCTCGATGATTAAGGAGTTCGACATCTGGCCCCTCTCAGTTGAGAATGACGCCGGAGGTTGCGGCGGAGGGGCTTGGTGATCTGGCGTCGTGATATCTTCGTACTCAATGCCATGCTCCCGAAGCTTTAACTCGAGATACGCCACGCGCTCTTCAAGGCCATGTACGTAACTGATTGGATCACATGTCAGTCATGGCTAGAGACGAGCCGCATCACAGTCCGACCTTCGAGGCACTTGTCTTTTGGCAACGGCGTCGTAGCTGAAGCACTCGACACCGGCAAGTTCACACAACCGACATCTCTAACGCATCCGTCAGATCGCCAGCTCACTCTTGTCTTTCGAGACAGGAACTGGATCTCAGCCAGAGCACATGCATACAGGAAGCTTTTGGTCACATTTCTTCTTCTTCTGCCGACAACGGATGCAGGCAGTCGTGTTAGCTCTAGCCACAGCTGCCGACCGACTATTTGTCACATGACGCTGAGCTGTGCCGGTTGAAGGCATTGATATTGTTTTCGCGCCAAAGGGTAATTCGGACTATGCGGCCGGCCAATTGATTGGTCAGAAGGTCTGACAACCCATCAAATTATGAGCAATTGCCCGGTGAGTGAAATGCGGGAGGTTATCGAGAGCTCCGTGTCTAGGTGTGGCGCTAGCTTTAGTTATACAGTCCGTTGCATCGGCAGCTTCCAAAACACTAAAATTAGCCTTTTTAGGTAGGGGTGGAATACTTACTTATATTAAAATATAAAATTTTACGGGTAATAGATAATTTTTATATTCTATTTTATTTTATTATTATACTATTAAAAATACTTATATATTACTAAAAACTTTATTATTATAGTTAAATAATTAAAGTTATTTAAAAACCTTATTTTAGTTAGTTTATAACTATAATATTAAAAATATTAAAGTTTTAACTTATTAAAATTAATCTCTTCCTTTTATTAGTTAACCTCTCTAATAAAACCCTTATTAAGGTTATAAAATATAGTTAATAAATA
>JAOWMA010000574.1:0-16332 GCA_025962755.1 Colletotrichum tropicicola
ATAATACTAAACCTCTATCTTTTAGTAACTCTTATAACTTTTCTAGTATTAATTAGTCTTATTAGTAAAAATATATTAGTAATAATACGTTTAGATTATTTATTAACTATACTCTATAATCTTAATAAGAGTTTTATTAAAAAGATTAATTAATAAAAATAAGAGGTTAATTTTAATAAGTTAAAACTTTAATATCCTTAGTATTATAACTATAAACTAACTAAAATAAAACCTTTAAATAACTTTAATTATTTAACTAACTATAATAATAGAGTTTTTAATAATATTTAAGTGTTTTTAATAGTATAGTAGTAAAATAAAGTAAAATATAAAAATCATTTATTATCTATAAAATTTTACATTTTAGTATAGGTAAGTATTCCGCCCCCACCTAAAAAGGCTAATTTTAGTGTTTTAGAAGCTGCTGATGTAACGGACTGTAACTAACTACCCTAGCTCTGAGAGTTGTTTCTCGACCTTCTTTGGGACAATAATTCACGTCTGCCATCTGTGGTTTAGATAATTATCTTGCAGTTTTTTGTGAGACTTTTGCGAGGATCAAAGGTAGTGGCGGTAGGTTGGGGGCGATCGGTTGGTTAGTGCTCATGAATAACCAAGTCAGCTGCCCGGGGGTGAGGTGAAGGCCGTGGTGAATATCGGGGTGGTATCAGTAGTGAGCTCTTTGACGCGTGCTTAAAGGGAATATAATCGCTAGAACGGTGCTCTAGAACCAAAGTGGTGCTCTAGAACCAAAGTGGTGCTCCAGAAGCCAAAACCGTGTTCCAGAAGCTAAAACCGTGCTTCAGAAGCCAAAACCGTGCCCCACAAGCTAGGACACCCAATCACTCTATTAATATTCGGCGTAGATCTTGACATCTGCGGCCGCGCGCGCTGACATTAAAGACACTCGTTGTTGCAAATTGTGTCACCGCCCGTGTCATTCGACGTATGTCTCACTACACGATACAATCTCTCCTACTACCTCACCCAAATCCGCGCGTCTACCTAAACACACACCAAACTGTAACACTATCCCCGAGCCATTCTAAAGCTCTCGCGATGTTCCTTCAATAATGACCATCTCACCCGCCCATGGTAGGCGTCCCGAAGCTTCTTGCTATGATTCTTCCTAACTTACCAACTAAGGTCACCGTATCAGGGCTGCTCCAGATGGCAAGGCACGAGAAGAATTCTCGACCAGCCTGATCCAGGCTTGACGACGAACGTCACTTTCCGGGCTGGAGTGTACATGACGGTTGAGGAAGGGATGTTGTCGTCAAGCCGTCGACTGATAATAGAGCGACATTCGACAAGCCAACTAGCAAATGCGCTAGCCTTTGGGCATGATGGCCGTCTGACGCGTGGAATGCCCGGATGCCACTTGCTCTACTTCCTCCTCTAATCTTCCCCCTCGGTCATCTCAAACTCGACCATGCCATCTCTTCCTTCCTGCTGCTCCGCCTCCTCTCGAGGCCACTTTGGGATAATTGAAAAGTTGCAAACAATATCTTTTCGCAAAGGCATGTATCTCTTCTCGTCCCGATCGATCGTTTGCTGACCCCCATGCTGACTTCTACCTAACACCAGCATATAAATGCGTTGCTCGTTTGACGACAAAATAGTTTGTCCCCTAGACAAGCGTCCACGACCTGTTCCAAAAAAAAAAAAAAAAAAAAAAAAAGCATGCATTGCCCGTCGCGTCCCTTGAGAAAGTCGACGAGAAAGTCACAGGGTCCACGAATGTCGGGGTGCAAGTTAGTACCTTCCGGATCTCGGTCCTCTCTTTGCCGGGCCTTAGGCCCGATGTTGGTCTAGCCCCTCCGCAGACACCCAAACGGCCTGCGTTCTCTCACGCAACAAAGACAGCGACGACGAGAACGAGTGGCATTGTCTTCTTCAACGACAGAGACGCCGACGAGAAGCCCGAGGACCTTGTCGTGGCCATTGCACGTGCGCCCAGTCGCTATGACACAATATGTCCAAGCAGCTGGTGGAGTGAGTCTGCTTGATCCAACCCCTTTTCCTCTGCAGTTTCCGGCCTCCGGCTTCCACTGGCACGGCGGGCACCATTGGTGCCCACGATAAACCAACACGCGAACTAGAAGTGCAATGCCCGGAATATCTTTCTCTCCCCGCCCGATAACGCACACCGCAGACGGTCAAAAGCGCTCAAGTATTATGGCCTGGACCTTGTTCTTGTGGGTGATACCAGCCCGCTGGGCTCTCTTGTCCATTGACGAGGACTCAAGACGGACGTGACAGCTTCTCAGGACGGGAACAAGGCTTTTCTATAGACAGACGCCGCCTCTGCCCTGAAATAGTGTTTCTTTGCCGCTGTTTCGATGGTTTTCGTCGCCGTCTTAAACGATCCGTGAACCCTCTTGAGGCTGTAATTTCATGATGGCTTGTGTCCCATCCTGTCAGACGTTATACGCAGACCGAATCCATCCATGTCTTAGTGTAGACCCTCGACGAAGAGCCCGAAAGAAGAACCCGAACAAGACCTCGATGAAGCTTTCCACCAGCCTCTCCAACGAGAACCTTTTCGCTCCCGCCGCTGCTCTCGTCACGGCTGCCGCCCGGCCTTCCCTGCGCTCCGTCAATTTTCATTGTCCATGTCGTTAATGCTACTGCGTCCTCGCCATTGCTGCAGGCTTGCGGGCGGGAACAACTTGCTTCTCTTCTCCGGCCGGTTCTGGCCCTACCGTCCCGTCATAGAAGCCGTGATGCCGCACTGATATGGACGGCTCACGCTACAGGCAGCGCTGATACGACTCTGCCGAGGATAGCACTTAAACAGTAACGCAACACGGTCAGCATCGCCGAGGCGCCGCGGTCCTCAGGTTGCCAAGTTCAACATAACCAAGCACAAAGACTCTGCAGTGCGTCGGGACCTGATTCCGTGACACTAGACTGGCGAATCCAGCAGCTGCCGACACGCGCAGACTATGGGGGACAGGATAGCGGCGATGCTTCTTGAGCATATGGCCAGGGCCCACGAGAAAGACTCTAGCTATAGCACGAGGCCAGTAACCCCGAAGGGCTCCTAAGCATTCTTTTGGATACAAATCAAGCGTCGAGGTGTCTTTGGTTCGTTGAATTTGTCGTTCAGACATAGCTCAGGCCCACCAATGTGAAGGACACGCTGAGCCAACTCTTGGTTAATTTGATCTCCTCTCATCCCACTTGATTGTACTTGGTCATCGCCGTGCCGCTTCTATAGCGACAATCTTGACACCAAAGCAGAACCTGAAGCGAACATCTGCGCCCTTCACTACCGAATCCACAAGTGTACCATACCGTCTTGTACAATGTGCGGACTATGTACGACTTCGTAGGCACTGAGAAACCAGGGTCTTCGCTGTCCCCTCGATCATGCGCGCAAAACCTATTGCTTGCATTGGCCTCTGGGATACAAAGAATAAAAGAGAGCAGCCTTGGGTCCGATTTTGGTGGTGGTATTTGTCTTTGTCACGGGAATGCAGAATGTTGGCCTGGGATGACGAGGCCAAGGGAGAGATGTGGTTCCTGGGCGCAACGGATCTCGTCCTGATCAGACCCGACGCGTAGAAGAGTCACAATCATACGACTTTGCAACTGCTGATGCAGATGACGCACGCAGACATGGATATTGATATATATGGTGGAATCATAGCTCTAGAAAAAAACTGCGCTCACAAGAGTACGAAACCCAACAAAAAAGAAGCAAACTGATACAAAGCAAGAACATCATACCCATTTGGACATTGAACAGTATGTGTGCTTTTTCCTTTGTGTTCCAAACACGTTAGAATTCTTGATACCATGGCTATCAGCCGTTTATCAACAGCTTCTTCTTTCTTCCGTTGCCTCATTTGAGTTCTTCGGAAATTAATCCTGGATGGCATACCGCATTTCTACCTACACCACAACCCAATAACTCTGCCACATCATGCCCGCTACGTCATGCCCCCCACATCAACGGACTTGCGGAGAATACGCGCGACAGCTCCAGCGTTCAGACCTCTCCGAGCCCACGAACCAAAGTGTCTATGCAGACGTCCGTCGTGTCTGTCTCCTTAAACTGTCTGCTCGTAATAGACTCATCCAAGAAGGCAGCTTACGGTGAGCACTCGACAAATAGACCAAAGCAGACAAGTTGCTCAAGAGTCGTTTGAGAAAGTACAAGCAGAGAGAGTTGCCGCCGTGCGTGTTGGTGGGTTTAGCTGGTGAGGCGTTTTCACTTTCGCCCATGTTACTTTGGTGGGAACTAAACATCATATTGACTATCATTGGCGCACAGAACGAGGGCCCGCTGACCATAAAATACAGCATAGCGAGGCTCACCTACAAATTAAACACTGCTGTCCACACACCGGCTATGTCCAACAACCTACCTATTCTGGCCATAAGTCAGCATATACCAGCACCAGAAGTAAAGATGACGAACCGATAGTTACCCAAGAAGTTCCTTGATTCCTATTTCCCGTTAGAAAGGACTTATATAGGTGTTATCGGCCCCGGAGAAGTAATTGCGGTCGCCGTTCTGTGACAGCTCGACTCTTGCTTCTATCTTTCATGCGCCACTTCAGAATATCCACACGTCTTTCCAGGTCTGACTTAGACGGGAGGGAGTTGCTTTTCTTTCTTGCAAGTCCACCTCTACCTATCTCCATAGAACAGGCAACTTATCTTCTATATTAGCCTTTCGGCTCGCCCCTGCTTTTATTGTCTCTGCTTTCAGAAGCCGAGTCGAAAGTTATCGAGGCAGCCGCAGCAGTCCAGGAACGAGGCGACCACAACGTCTAGATCATTACCTCTGAAAATGCCTTGGTGGGATCCGTGATACGAGCTTCCTGCTGAGCCTACTGGATCTATTGATCCTGCCGGCCCTCCTGCTCTGGGTTCGTCGACATTTCACGATGCTGACTCCTCACTGCGAGTTTGGCTTGCCGCAGTCTGCAGCGGAGGATTTCAGGGTTGGCGTCAAGGTGTGTCATTGGGACCAAAAAGGGATGACAGAGAAGGCGGTTAGAACACAACCGAACTGACGTTGCCATCAGATAGTTCTCGGAACCAGGAGGCATCAAATTCCTTCCCAAGAGGCACAGTCGTCTATTCGGGTTGCTGTCAGTCGAAACGGCGCCACGGCATCTCTAGCGCGTCCTCGTCAAAGCCGCGGTCGCATTGAAGGCGGTCCAGGAAGAGAACTTGAACTACGACTGGATGCCGCACTCAAGATGCTGGCTATCGGGCGTGATCATGGGGTGTGGGCGTCTCAGGATCTTGAGGCGTCGTTGATCCCGAGGACGATGGAGGCAGCAGTTTGACAGGTCGCTGCGTCGCATCCGCGTGGTAGTGGTATTGTTTCTCCTCCCGATCTTCGGGTTGAGCCTGACGCTTGTTTATGTTCCCTCCTGGCTTCATTCGCAACTACCTTGTGTCCTCTAGCGTTAAAGACCGGTAAGAGGTGCCTGAACCTAGGAGAGGTGGATGAGAGGTTGATTCCAGATTGAGAGGCACAGGTCCAACCTGGAATTATATAGCTAGCTATGAGGCTTTTCTTGTCTAACATTCAGAGGAAGGGAGAAGAGCTGGGGTTATCTGATGTAACTTAGAAAGAGGCTCGCAAATAAAGAACAAACAGTAGGACTCAGCACATCTCAGGCTTATCTAACTTGGTTTCCACACTCAATCACATCTCTCTACTAAAGGTCTTCTCGCAAAGTATTCCACATCACGTACCCCTATTTTTGTCAAGTTCTACTGGCCGAGGACGAATCCCAAGACAAACAGTGCGCACTGCAAAAGAAGATATTATACATCCTCGTCAACGGCATCAGAACGGCGGGTTTTCACTGACGTCTCTGGGTAACAGCACCCAGGTTCGTGGCTTACCACATACAGGAGTAATCAGCTCTGCTCGCGCAGATGCGCGAAGACCAGCGAGGCCTATTCCGGCACTCTAAGTACCCGCCACGCGCCAAGTGAGCTTCGTGAGCGGAGACAAACGGAGGTATATTCGCCAGAAGAACAATTGCTGCTCTGCCCTGCTCTCCCTGTTTCTATCTTGCCGTTTCCACATCTCGAAGGGTGCTAGAGGTGTAGTGTCGCAAGATCAGCCGGTGGTGAAAGTTACCGTCTCACATCATATCGTTCGCCCCGGCGGCTGCACGATCCTATCCCCGACAACAGCCACGGCCCTTCGCGGCATGGTAGGCTCGCTGACGCCCTGGAATATGTTTGCTCGAAGATAATAGAAGGAGGGCGGGGAGGAAGACGGGAAGAAACTCGGTGAGGATCAGCGCAAGATGCCGCCCGGTGCCAACGACGTCAGCCCTGCTTCAAGTCGGTGCCGAGAGTCTTCTTTGGAGGTGTGAACTGGTACATAACCAAGAGTATGTCTTGCAGCAGGCCCTGCACTACGAGCTGGGCAAGAAGTGGCTCTATCAGCCGAGGCAATACGATGGGAGATATGCTGAATATCAATGTTTGAAAAGACGTGGGGAGTAGCACAGTGCCTTCTGGAGATGGAGCTACTTGCGGGTGGCACATGGCCATCAGATGAGGTTATAGCTGTCTATATTCGATATGAATTTGGCGAGAGAGTGCCGGGGTTGAGAGGCAAGGCGTACAATCACAGAACCAGTCAGTCACAAAAGGATGACGTAGTGTATAGGATGAAATTGCAAGACGCTTTTCTACTTTATAACTCGCTGTCCAACTTGAGTCTCTTGAACGCCTGGTCCATCTGCAAGCCGCGATTTCTGACCTCCGCTTGAAATTTGAGCTGTATATTGTAGATGAATGTAGCCCCAGATCAATCTCGTGATACAGGGCCGGTTCGCCATCAACGCCCAGTTCTGGGCTAGCCCTTAACACGTCCAAGGCCAGGCGCATGGAACGCCGGTGACGACGCCGCCGCCGCCAGCGGAAACTGTGGATGCAACTACGAGGCTTGTTTCAGTGTGCACGGGCACCGCGCTGATCTCGCCCACGTCGTCGTCCACCTCGGTCGGTATTGGTCCGGTTGTGCGTGCGCCTCCAGTGGTCTCGCTGTTCTCATGGGAGGCGTCGGCCGGCTCTCTGTGTGCCAGTCACTCTGAACGATGACCCTTTGAAGACCGGTCTATACCTCATCCATCAGGCATTGTTGATGATGATGAGCCGTATTACAGACCGTTGTCTGGCATCGCATTGTCAGCGGTTGGTCTGCGTGCGCGCTGGGGCCGGAAGCCGGTATACATCGCCATGTCTTCGTCGTCGTCAGCGCATGGGTACGACCTTTGGACATAATCGGGCCGTGGTGAAAGTGACGCATTTGTTCTTCTGTTTATGTTCCTGTTTATGTTCCTGTTTATGTTCCTGTTTATGTTCCTGTTTATGTTCCTGTTCATGTCCCTCTCTGCTATTCGCTTCGGTTTGGCTGGGAAGCCTGTTTCGCTGGGAAGCCTGTTTCGCCGGGAAGCCTGTTTCGCCTTGGACATCCTTTCCTAGGCGAGGTACTCAGGGCACAACGGTTGCGCCTGGGTGGCGAGAGGTTTGGCATGGAGATAGTGGTAATAATTTCGGCGGACAAATTCGATGCGGAAGTAGGAGCTGTTCTCGGAATCTCGCAAAAGCAGCGTGCTTGTTGGAGAACTGGGCGGTGGGCGATGAGGTAAGAGACTAATGAAGACGTTGGGCATACTGAGTATGCTCGGCCTCAGTGCGACGTTCTTCCCCCAAGATAATACTTGGCTTCCACAGCCGGCGCGACGTAGCTCGCGCTGCGCTCCTCTGCTGCAGTGTGATTGAACAGAGCGATTTAAGGAGAAGGTTCGGTTGGTTGGCGAGGCAATCGGCTTCAGCGCCCTGGGAAGGAAGGCCAATCTTGGCATGATCCCAGCCGGATCTGGAGTCGGAGCGGGAACGCGGTCATTGTCTTTGCTCTTGATTGAGGGATCTTTGGTGAAATCCGATGTTAGTTGAGGTACTTTTCGCAAGTAGGAAACATGCTCAGTGCTGTCCTATTATCGAAGTTCTCAGGGTGACCCGAGAGAAGTAAAGTAAGCAATTCCGACCTTCAAACAATCCTAGGTCGTGAGAAGGAAAATTCGGGTGTTCTCGAGATTTTTGACGCACAAAAGCTTGTGGTTCACAAGCTGGCTGTGACGTCAACCGGAAAAGACGATCACAGACCTACACAAGGGCAGCTGCACCACAGGCGTGGGCACATGACCCATAAGCACGCCACTACCTAAGGTAGGTATGTGTACCTTCCAGCACCTCTGACAAGCTGTTTCCTCCTTTTCTTGAAGACTTTATGCATTCACGGATAATATAAAGCCAGCATAAAATATAAGCTCCTATCGCTTTGTGCACTGCTCCATCCCAACGCCATCAGACGCACCAACCAAAACCACATCAGCAACACTGTCAGGACGTCAGTCAAGTCCATCATCGCTCTACCACGCAATCCCTTCACACTTTTCTGACGACCACCCCGTGATGCCTCACCGCACCCGCAACAATGCCAAACGCAACGTCGTCCATCGTCATGCGACAGGTTTTGCGCACGATACCTGATCCCTCCATTCCACCAGCAGAACCGTCGGATGTATCCCACACTATGATTAGTATGAACCACCGATCTCTTCCCAACAGACAAGACGACGCAGCACCGAGTTCCCTGCCTTCTTCTTCTACTAGGAGCAAGGCCCGTCTTGGCCCGGGAACGAGTCCGCCTAAAACTCGGGCACCACACCGACAAGTGGTGGAGCAATATGGCATTGTACTCTTCGGGGGTGTTGAATCGCTAGAGGAGGAGTTCATTCCACCAGCGGCATCGCGTGGTCATGGTCGCAAGCCTTGATGGAACCACGCTAACGGGAGACAACCGTTGGGAAGCAGGCCAGGGCGCCAGCCGCATCGAAACGGAAACATTCTAATGTTTCTGCGTGGCGAGGAGTCCTTTATTACAGTAAGTGCTGATCAAATCGAGCCCGGCTGGACTCGCGTGTGTTTGACTTTTCAAGCTCACTGCTAACTTCAAGCGTACAGCGTCCTTCCCATCGAACGATCTCTTGATCAAACACAAAGCAACAACATCCGGACCTTGACTTCGACGGCCACATATACGCGAGACGATGAGTATGGTGTGGCGTCGAGCTGAAATTGAAGAGCGGTTGACGGCCGCAGTCTAGCCGCGGCAGAACAGAAGGCCTGCGGTGCCTGACCTCTATTGATCTACACCATACCTATGGGCAGAACCGTCAGTTTTGGGTGATGCACGTCTGTGATGACTCGCTGCAAGAGACTGGTGGAGTCCTTCTGAGATATATGAGGTAGTAGAGGCGCGGAAGCTACGCAGATGACCCGTTATCATGATCTCTAGGGAAAGCAATACAGGACGCAAGGCGACGAAAGACAGGGGGGAGGACCACCAGAAGTTTTGGCACATGTGGAACGCACGGCGATCACAGTAGCTCAGACGTCGTCGTTGCGACTGTTGGGCTTCATCCTGCACGAAAACACCCAGCACTCCACGTATGTAGCATCTAGTAAACGCCAAAGTGCAGGAAACCGCAGTAGCCTGCTTCCTTTGCTGTTGGTTTGGCTTTAATTGAAGAGAGACAGCTTTTCATCGTCATCTACGACTGCTCCCGGCCTGCTTTCAGCCTTCTCCCCATCACGCCGATGTGCCATCATGCCTGCTACACATTTGGCTGACCCCTCGTAATGTGAATTCATCGATATCGATAGAGCAGCCATCCTCGTCTGCTTGTCGGTCCAGCCCTTGCCCGGTCTAAGTGGACGAGTACAAACCCACCAGAACTTGACAGTATGGACTTCGAGAACAAAAACTGGCCGTGGCGATGATAACATAAGTAATTCGTCATCTTGGCCGATATCTGAAAAGGCTTCCCCGCCAAAGCTCGGTATGTCCCCCGAGGCAGTCGATCACGAAGAAACTCCCTTGCTTCAAGGTCCCTTGGATAGAATCCAAGGCGAACAAGCAACATTGAACACCAGTCCAGAGTCAGATTCCTACACGGTCTCCAAGTATGCTCGCGCAGAATGACGAGTCGACTTCCGTAGTGTTTCCATTCATCCCGTAATGCAGCTGGCGTATATTAGTTCAACAGTTCTTTCTTTGAGGTATCTACTTAGGTTCCATGTTGCCGGGTCGTTCCACTTCGCTGTCCCTGCCCGGGCCGGCTGCGTCATAAATGGGGCGGTGACATGCTGTTCCTGAATGTCTTACCTTTTAGGTAGTGCTGCGTCCCTGCCCGCTGGAGTTTGTGGGCCCCTTGCTGCGCACAGCTGGGATTTTCCAGGTTCCATTGTCTGTGGAGTGCAGTAAATGCAGGTACGGCCCGGCAGACTGGGACTGCAACTGCCCTAGCGTCCAATGTTAGGCGGTACACACGCGCTACACGGGCTGCAGCCGATGGCCACGTGGTACCTTACAGGGGTGCAGCACCCGCCGACGTGCAAGAGGCTCTTTGCGCGTCGTGACGTCACGCGAAGCGGCGCGACTTCCTGCGCGCCTCAGGTGCAGGAGCATGACTTCCTGCGCGTTCCTGGTGCAGAAGCACATGAGTCCTGCAAGGCCTCATTCTGCAGGAGCGAGGACCTCGAATCACTCAACTTACAAGTCAGAACCAGCCTATTTTCCCCGACCAAATCAGATCTGAGCAATATAACACGAGCTCTCCCGGGCTGCGGCGCACCAAGCAGGCCGAGTCCACGCCCTTCACCTCGACCTTTTCCCCTTGCCTCCCCCGGTTGCGGATTGATCGAGGCCCCGTCCTTAGCAGTGTGGTGAGCATCGATGGCTGTCCGGAGCTAGCCACCCCTCCCAAGAGAACAACAAAGGAATAGCCTCTTGAACGTCTCGGGCCATAGTAATTTCCCCGGGGTTTGGCACGAGGTCGCGCATGCAGCAAGCCGTCGAGCATGGCCCGGGTGACCACGTCCTCAACGAGCATAAGAAAGACGCAGTTGATGACCTTCTTCTGATTGGGACGCTGCAAGTCTCTGATCAGCGGCTGGTATCCGAGGAGGAGCAGAGATAGCATGCATACCTTTATCCGTGCTCCCATAAAGGTCAAAGTCATGCCTCGGTAAAGCCAGAGGATCGAACACGTGGCTAATGAACGACAGGGCACAGTGATTTCTGGCGCTTTGTTTGGCCTTCTAGTCGGCGAAGCCATTCTCGACGCCACTGACAACGTCCCTGCAGACGGATGAACGCCTCACACGCTTCTGCATTGCTCTCAGCAACGCAAACCAAACTCTGGTCTCGATGCCTCCACGCCCGCTGCCGCTGGTCATGACACCGACGGCACAGCATGTTTTTTGGTCATGATCTTTGTTGGCATCCGCTAACAACCGATGCCCGCCGGCAAGACCACAGACTGCGCCTTAACCATCGCCGTCCAGTCTGTTCCGTACCAGTGCGTGTCCCCGACTGTCTTGCCTGTCCCTGAATATTTCCTCTGAGCCCTCGCTGACACCTCCGCAGCTACGACTTGAGCCGACTGGGCTACTCCAAGCCCGCCGTCGCGAGATCCCTTGCCAGCAACAAGCTCAATCATCTTGGCCTCGACTTCAATGTGACATCCATACCTACCTATCTTTTTGGGAAGCCTCTTCGGCTGCAGTATCGGTTTTCCAGCTAGCTCCGACTACATGCGCAATAACAGAGCTGGTCAAGCGGGCGAAGGAACCAAAGGTGATTTGTGCCAGGAAAGGGAGCTGCGCGCCCCTATTCGTACGGGCCGCAGACTTTTCCTTCGCTTGGTGGCCTAACGCGCTCGCACGCCATGACAAGAAACGCAGGCTTTACGGAGCGCATCGTCGACCGCCTCCAATTACTGTTCACCAGTTTCTCGGAGACGGCCGCTGTTCTTGTTGAGTTCATCGGGTCCGATCTCGCCCTCAGAAGTGCTACCATCGAGTACACAGAAGTCCCCCAGAGAGACAACCCCGACCTCGTCTTCCTCGACGTGCTCCGTACCATCCGTAGCCACACCAAAGAGCGCCCACACTGAGAGCCTGCGACAAGCCTCCGAGCTGTCGTCTTTCCCAGTGAGAAAGCGCCCCGTTCTATCCCTGCCTACTTTATCCTTTTTCCTTAAATCGTTCTCATTCCGCCGCGAAAATAAGCGACGAAAAGCTGATCTATCATTCACAGTCCAGCCAGGTGCATTTGTCTACCGCAAGAGCCAAGAAACATTTTAGAAGGCAAGTCGCTTCCGCCAGCAATGCCGTCAACGAGAGGATGATCCTGCATTGACTAAAAACGACCACATTGAGTCTCTGTCGCAGACCGACATCTCTCATCTCAACGACGACCACATCCACCTCCCGTCGAATGACAGCATCGATCATGAGGGAAGCACCGATATGAATTGTCCATTCGTCTTGGAGCCTGACACTCCCAAGGAACATCGCTTTCAGTATCACTCCTTGCCTTTTTCACCTTCGCCCATCGCTTCTCCTAAGTTACGCTGAAGAGCCAGCCACCTATTACATTCGACCTTGAGACTCAGCGCATACTGTGTCCAGATGCTGAAGACATGGCGGAAGCAGCAGCCCAGCAGCGGTCCCGCGACCCTCAATTGGCGACTCGGTGATCTGAAGAGGCGTTGTCCTGGCGATGGGACCTTACAGTCCAGCAAAAGCATTCAAAAACTTCTACAAAACACCAGAGTGTGGTAAACGGCTATCCCGCTCATCGGCTCTTGCCAACGAGCTATGGCGGATTGCAAGCTAAGTCAGAGAGGCGAATCGCCGGTCCATTATTGTTCACTGTACCCAGGATTCCAGCAAGTGGTCGTCGGGCAGAATTCAACGTTGTCGTTGTCCTCGACACACTCGCGTGCCCGCTGTACGAGGTCCTGGCAATTGATTCGAATCAAAGGAATCTCTGTGATTACGGCACAACCCGCCGCAACATCGAACGTGGCTGGCTGCTCAGAAGCCGACCAAAACAATTCGGTAGATACATCCCCGGAATGTCGCGCATCCTATCTTAGTTTGACATCGTTAGTCTTGCTGTGGGTGGACCACTGACACGTATGCAAGCATGCATCGCTCCCGGGAATGTCTTGTCGAGCTCCGCTGCGACGGCCGTCGGGATTTACGCGATATATGGGACCAAAAGTTGAAAATGTTGATGGGGATGAAAGACAGTATGCATGCGCACGAAGTTTGCACTGGCTCGGCTGGTTGACGCCTCTTGGTGCAACGCTTGCTACTTGAGCATCATATGGGCCTACAGATGCTGTCGCAGAGCAATGGTACGGTTCAAACTCAACTCTTGCGGAGCATGGTACCTTAGTCTGATACGGACTAACCACATTTCTCTTGTTTTACTCAACCCGTAGCAGTCCGGGCTAGCTGAGCGACTATACTAGAAGTGGACACCCTCTGGATGCCACTGTAGGCAAAACGACTCGAAACTGTAACTTCTGTGTCGTCCGTCAATCCCACCGACAGTCCGAAAGGTCCCCGCGAGAGCCTCGAGGCAAAGACGGACGCTGTTATCGCCAGCATCCGAGTGCCAACTCTCCCCAACTCAACAACAGTAACTGGGAAGCAACGACAATTTGTTCGCCCTCACGCAACAAGTGAACGAATTGCGGACAGACGTAAGGAACCTGGGCAACGTGCTGAGTGGTGACAGTTTTCCCCGACCGCGGCCTCGTCCACCCGATGCTGCCCGGCGCGAATACGCAATTGACGGGCAAGAGAAAAAGCGCTTTCGAAATCGCCATGATGCAGATGGACCGGCTCAGCTACTAGGGCCATCTCGCCGAGTCGCGGAACCTGGGGGCACTGTCACGGCCCGGGCAGCTGTACGCGTCGACGAGATGGACCGCTTCGACAACTCTGGGCGGGCACTCACGACAACACCGACCGGAATCTCTGACGCGTGGAGCCAACGGAGTGGGCTCCGAAATCACGTTGACGGCGTTGAAGCCGTCGATGCCGTAGATGGCGGCTCCGCGGAGAGCTCGGCGTCGTGAAACATCTCGGCAGAAACGGAGTTTGAGCTCGCTGACAGTCGCGTTACGCCACTCGGAGGAATCAGATTAGTTTCAGCTACTAGGGACAAACAGCCTCGGATAGTGATCTCCGCAGACGGACTTGGGACCATTTACAATACGCCTACCTCACTGTACTTGTTGCGCCATGTCGAACAGCAAAGATCGTCCGTTTCGCTTGGTCCCCATCTGTCTTCAGGTTCTCAACAGAAGGACCAGGATAGCATAGCGAAACACGAGAATTTCTTGATCGGCAGGTGAGCAAGTTCCTGTCTCACATTTGTAGCCGAACAGTTAGACGCAAAGGCTCATGTGAGAGGCGAGGTCAGAAATGCACTTCGTGTGCGGGCGGCAATGGGCTGGATGGGAGGTTTTCGCATCTTTGGCATCCATCTCGTTCTGCTTCCCTGGGTTTCCGATATCCAAATTCACGCCTTTTACTCGTCATGTCTCCTCAGATGCATGGCTACTGATTTTATGAGATCCACGCCCGGTATTTAATGCACAGGTCTTTCTCCCCTGGCCTGGCCAGTATGGAGACAAGAAGTTCTTCTTCGACGGTCCCCTCTGGCCGACAGGTGTCGCGTACTGTGTTTCGTCGACGGGGAGGTCCTGCGCAGATTGGATCACCAACATGATGCCCGGTGGACTTCAGCCGAGCTACTGCAAGCCCGCCATTCTCGACGATGAGCTCTCGACCGCGCCCGACTCGCAGTCGCTGAAAGGCCCGAGGACGGTGGCGCCTTTGGGTCTCATGATGTGCGAGCTAACCCTAAGCTGTCTTTACCTAGTGCGAGGCCTCGTAGATACATGACGAGTGCTCAGTGTAGCTCAGTCTCAAACGTCACACTTCAACCACGACAGCAACAAGAGCCACAGCAACATCTCTTTCGTCTTCAGCAGCTGCACCTTTCGATGCTCCCTCAGATCGTGCCCTGATCTGCCCTTGAAGAGTACACGTTGCTTCGGGCTACACGCCCTCACCTGGATGATCAGAATCGCTACCCACGACTCTTTGAACCACGGTCCGGTTTCCCCTCAGTAGCCACCTTCCCCACCACTTCCACCGCCGAGGAACAGATCAAATGGCCCAAGAACACCGCGGCGCTGAACTGGGACGCGTTCTACAGACCAGCATCAGGTACGGGCTTATAAACTACACGAACATCCGGTCATGGAGCAGTACTGCAGCACGACTCTCACTGCAGTTCAGTTACTCAAAAATATCACGCCGCCCGAGGGGCTCCACAAGAGCGCAGGCAACAATGGCGACACGGGAAACGGAGAGCACGATCTGCTCCGCAATGGCGGCAAGACTGGAGGTCCGTAGAGCCAGATATCGACACCAAATAGTTGCCACGTTGTGGCACAGCGGCGGGAAGCTTTCAATATCTCAATGAGATGAAGACGTGCCTAAACACATCACTACGCCGTTATGTCCGTCCTCCCCAGCTCACTTCCAGTCTCAAGCCTTTCAAACCGATCATTAACCCTTACATACAGGACAGCGCGAGAAAGCTTTGTTATAAAACATGGACAGGTGGACAGGCAAATAAAAGCGATGTCTATACGCCATACATTCATTTAGAGACCTTGTCTCAGGGGCACGCAATCCAGCGCGACTATCATTAGCCTCCTGGCACCCAAGCTGGCGTGGCCCAGGCTGTCAGTTCATGAAATGGCAATACCGAACACATCACAACGGCTGTTGCCGTGCAGGACTGGGGTGCCGAGCCTCCCTGCGGCACGAACAAATCCCCTCACGAGGGGGCTCAGATCCTCGCCTCCCAATTTCCGCCGAATAGCAGACACCGCTTTTCGCCACTTTTAGATGTTGGGTGAAACCGGGAAGCCGATCGACTCACCTGGCCGGCTGTGGTGCGAATTTCGAGGAATAGTCTCTCAGACGACTGAAGGACGCAGCTACGTTGCATTCCCACGAAAAAGCTCATCATGCGCCGACTCGACAGCCGCAACACGGGATACTTTCGTCTCCTGGGCTCACTGAGCTGCTTGAGTCCCTCTCTAACACTTTGCAATACGCCATCAAAAGCAAGATACGTTGTTCCCCTGTATACTACCGGGCGCGCCTTATGGTCAACGGCATCGAGCAGTTTAAGGAGAAATGCAGCCTCCCGCATGGCTCGAGAATTAAATTATTAGAAGTTTATTTAGAAAGATATTAATATAATAACTAAATTTGATTTATTTATAAAACGCATATTAATTTAAGTATAAGTTATTTTATTATTTCTAATTATTTTTTATATTTAGTTATAATTAGATTTTTAATATACGTATTTTTTACTATTTATAT
>JAOWMA010000575.1:0-16331 GCA_025962755.1 Colletotrichum tropicicola
AATAGAATAATATTAAAAAGTATATTAAAGGTTTTCTTATAACTAGTCTGTCTATAAGTACTTAATTTAGTATCTAATAATATTTCTAAGACCTTTAATATACTTGTATAAATTATTATAAAAAAAGTTATTAGTATAATTAGTATAAAAAAGAGATAAGTTTAATAGTATAAAGTAATTAAGTATAAAAATATTATTTATTTTTCTTAATAATTAAAAGTCTAGAGAGAGTAGGAAGAGTTCTTAGGACTCTCTCTTAAAATAAATTATAAAATTATTCTACTTTATTATCTTACTTTTTATAAAATACTAAACTCTAGCTTTCTAGTTATATTATTCTAAACTCTTTCCCCTTTTTCTAGGTCTGTATCTGCTTTATTAAGTTATATACTCTCTATTCTAGAATATAACCACTCTTCGAGCTATATCCTATTACTAAAAATCACTCTAGTACTTTAACTAATATAAGATAAAGTGTAAATAAAGACTTATAGCCTAAGTTATTACTAACATACTCTTGTATTAAGATAAAACTATATAAATAATATATTAATTTAAATTTCCACTTTACTTATTTATTATAAATAATATTATTAAGTTTAAAACTCTTCTTTATACTATTAGTTTATCCTCCTCCTTATTATATAAGCCTAGCGTCAGTTCTAACCTACTATAGGAATAAGTCTATATATAACTAGCTACTATCCCTAATCTACTAGGCAGACTCATATACTAACAGGGGAGCCATCCCCCATCACTTTGTTATATAGATACGACTTTAGGCGGAACGCCCAACCACCGCAGACAGTCTAAGACTAGTATCACCAGTCATCACCTAGGCTCGTCGGAGCTAACCGCTCATGTACGGCAAACTGGCTCTCCACACCGCCTGCTAAACTTCCTCCAACTATGCGTGGTTAGTATGTATCCGCCTCGTCACTCGAACGCAGGCAAGGCCAAGCCCCGCCCCTGGGCATCAAGCGCACCACGTACTACCCGCCATGCCAGAAAGCCCCGCACGCACTCTATCTCTAGCTGATGCTGTGCAACTGGCGAAGCCGGACTTAATAAAGTATATTGGCCACTTTGTAACTCATACCCGCCCAGAGCCCTGCATTACCTACACATTAGGTTTGCTCTGCTCTTGTGGAATCACTAGGTTAATACCTAGCTATGAAGATGTCTCTATGAACGTGTTGGTAGTTTCAGTATCCTTATATAGTAAGGTTGCGTTGACACGCTGATAGTCTTTACCTCGCCTCAAGCTTTACTCTCCGCAAACGAGCGAAAGTGCGGGAAGCCGGATGATAATACCTATTCTTGGTCGTCATCCCGGGGAGACTTGTTAGCCAAGATGGCCTTCTGGACTTCCTGTTCCGCCCCTTATAGAGCAGTAGTAAGTCCTCGACCTTTCGCCTAAATGCACATCAGAGAAAGTCCTAGGCATCATAGCCAGCATCTGGGAATCTAAGCACTTAATGAGATTTCTTAACCCTCTGCTCGCCGTGCTAGCTGGGACTTATATTTAGTCCTCGGACAGTAGATTTCCGACTATAGGGCCAATTTTACCCCTAAATCACTAGGTGAGTCTGTAATTTAACTAAGTAGTTGCTAATAGGCTGGGGCCTCTTTAGTACATATAGACACTCCTCGGCCGCTCTACCTCGCATTTATATACTTCCTCATAACTATTCTATGTTTCGAATTGTTATAAATACATTTATTACGTCATCTTATTGCGCATTAGTAGTTAGCCCTTATATCTCCTCAGGGGTTTAGATTATTATTAACACAGTTATCTTTACCTTAACTTATTATCTTATTACTTTAATTAAAATAACTTATACAACTTATAAATTTCTATAGTGTATCTTTTCTAGGAAAAATTAATAATAAAGTTCGTTTGTCTTTTGTATTATAAAGAGTTTAGAGATATAGATTCTATATTAAGTTTAAACTCGCTGTGCATTTTGAATGTTAGTAGTTGTATAAAGTAACTTAATTTTTTAAAGTTATAGAGCGCTAGCTAACTCAAAGGAGTAAGGGGTATAGAATGACCTTACGTAAGACAGAGCACGAGGCCCGAGACTGGAGGTCGGGCTCCGTAGGTCTGTCTTCCAGTAGTAATTATTAATACTACAGAAGCCTAGCTGTGAGCGCAGAGGAGTAGCCCCACTCTGTAAGTCCAGTCTTACTGCCTAGCTAATCCTTACTAGGGAGAGTAGTACACCAATTGAACTTTATATAGATAACTATTTTAACATAGAATAGTTATAACTATTCATACTAACCTTATAATCACAGCTAACCCACCCTTTATTAACTCTATCTTCTAGGAAATATTCTATTTATAAAGTAAATATCTCTATATTCTTTTTCTATTACTATAATATATATTTAAACTTAAGTATATACTAAGTTAAGTATATCTTAGAAAATAACTCTCTATTCCTAAAGTATAAAGTATATATTATACTAAATAATTAATAACTAACTATTAGTAAGAGAAAAATACTAAAATAAAGTATATAAAACCTACTAATAGATATCCTATTACTATTAAGAGTAACTCTTAATTAAGAAGACTTAACTAACTCTTTTAAACTCTCTATTAAAACTAATACTAATAGAAGTATTACTAACCTTACTATAATAAATACCTAAAGTATATATAACCCCTTAAATAACTTATTAAAAGTAATCTTATAATAACTAAAATACTCTTAAAGAGAGCTATAACTCAAAGTAGTGATAGATACCTTACTCTAATAAGCCCGTACATAAAGAAATAGACGACGAGGTTAATCCTATTGTTCACTAGGTAAGAGAAGGACGCTAGCCATAATAATACTTCAAACAGTCTAATATATAGTACTTCCTTATAAGAAGAAAATCCTTGTCTTCTCTCAGCTAGAAGTAATTAGGATCTAGCTTAACTATATCTATAACACTAAGTAATTAAAGACTAAGGAAAG
This sequence comes from Colletotrichum tropicicola, assembly GCA_025962755.1. Taxonomy (NCBI): domain Eukaryota; kingdom Fungi; phylum Ascomycota; class Sordariomycetes; order Glomerellales; family Glomerellaceae; genus Colletotrichum; species Colletotrichum tropicicola. The sequence continues at coordinate 2,976 of JAOWMA010000575.1, forward strand.
AAAAGACTACCCTATACTATAATCCATAATATAGGACACTACTTAAGACGAAGAGAAGCTTTATAAACGAGTTACTATTAGGAATCGTAGACGAAAGTAAAACTATAAATACTACCCTACTAGCCTCCTAGCAAACTATTCCAAAAGACTCCCTATTTTATAATAATTTATTCAAAGTGACCTACTATAAAGTTATTAATAAAAATAAAACAAAAGTAATTTAGGATATTATACTTTTAATTATTCCCTTAGTAGAGAACCTCACTATATATAGCGTAAGTAAGCTTAATTACCTAATTAAGAGTATTAATAAAGGATAAAACAACTCTATTCCACTTATTAATACCCACCCGTAACTTAATTACTCTGTAAAATTTAGATGAGAAGTATTTACTAATAAATAACTTAAAAAGTTTTCACTGTTTATTAATAACTTTATTACTAGAGACTAGTTATTCTTTATAGTAACGTATCTAATACACTTTCCCTTCCTAACGTACAAAACTAAGTGTAGTATAGTAGCTCTTAATATAATAGATTACTAGAATACTTATAATAGGATACTTACTGTGCGAGCTATTATTAAACTATTTTAGCTAGTAAAGTAAGAGAAGGAAATTAACTACTAAATTCTCGCTTACTTGATCTCTTATAACTATCACTCCATACGAATTTACAGCTATTATCTAGAAATAGATAATAAGTATACTAAGTACTACTGTTACTTAATTCACACTTTCGACTTTATAACCTTAGACAGCTAGGACAAATAGACTATATCTTATTTTACTAAGAACATATATAATATCTAAATACTAACTTATTTTAAGAAGATTTACTTAGTAATTAACTAGTTACTATTACATTTAGATTTTAATATCTTATTACTTTTAGAAACTAGCCTTTCTTAGGAGTTTAATAATTATTATCTCTTACAGTTAGATACTATCTCTGTCCTAGTCTCTATTAAAGGGGATCACTAGTTAGTTACTCTAGACGAAAGACAGACTATACTAAATACTTTACTTACGGGCTCCGAGCCGGTAAAGAAGGCAAGGAGGTCTTAAGGGAGGAGACGCTAGGAGGATTTCTACTAATAAAGCCTAGTTTATAGATATTTATGTATTAAAATTTGAAAATGAAAATTAAGCTAGTGACTATAGGTTAGTTATATAAAATTACTTACTTAAGGATACTACTTTTCTCCCTAATTTATTATACTTGGATGCGAACTAGCTATTTTAGAACTAATCCGAGAAGCTGGAAATATCTGAGCGTTAGGTTTAGTGCGGTCTAGGTCAGCTTAGTGACACATGCTTCCACTCTACTTAGACACTCTGATATTAGTTTATTAGTTAAAAACGATAGATTAGAGTTAGTTATATAGAGATATATGTTTTATAATGACTATTAAATAAGATCACTACTCTTATTAAAAAACCCTTATAAGGTAAAAAAGAGTGATAGCGACCTAACTATACTTATTCTCCTCGTAGTAGAAACATCAGTACGCTCGATAAGTAACTCTATCGCAACTCTATCTATACTGTTAATATACTATACTTATGTTTACTAATGTTCTAAGCTTCTTATGTAAAAATATTAGTAAAAAGCTAGTTATAGTAAGGTAAGTAATATAATTATATTACCTAGGGGGTATATAATAATTAGACTACTTATATATAGTTAATTCACAGTTGTTTGTCTTTACTTTATAAGTAGACTTATCTCTTTAGTACTTCGTAATAAAATTACAGTAGTTTATAAGGTTACGAGTGTATTGTTCTAGAGTTATTGTGATTGTTAAGGATGTAATTGTTTTAGTCTGGATATTATTAGTCTTATAGAGTATATATTTATATAGGATTAAGGTTATTTATACTTATGGATATAGAAGAATATTCTCACGTTAATTTATGACTTTTTAGTATAGTTTCTAAAAGGGAAGGGTTTTCTTTAAATAAGCTAATGCTTATACCGGCCTAATCTTCTATTATCTTTCTTAAGATACTAGTTTACTAGTATTAAAGATTTTTAAGTTTAGTAGTCAGGGAGGTAAGTTGGGGAGGTAAGTTAGGGAGGTAAGTTAGGGAGGTAAGTGGGGATAGTAGACACGTAGGGGTAGCTACCTAAGATCTCGCCCGACCTAGAGTATTTTCTACATACCGTGGGAAAAAAAGCCTTCTTTATACCTATAGAGGTACTAAACACATCTCGTTAGATATAAATTTCAAGTAGTTACGAAATTAAATTAATAAGAGACTTATAGTATATATATAAACTTCTATTTATGTATATTACGTAGTAGTCTCATAATTAGTAGACTTTTATAGAAAAACTCCTCTTAATTATAGACTTTATATTTGTTTTACTAATACTTAACTTTATTAAAAATAAGAATAAGATAGTCTACTAGAGGGGCTATACTTCTATAACTATTATATAGAGATATACTAGTAACTAAAATAAATTTAAAATAATAAAGAGACTTAATCTAGATAAAAGTGAAGGAGTATTAGATATAGGTCTAGTTATCTACTATAAGAGTAGAATTATAGGGGAAGTTATTTAAGTTAGTAATACAGTATTAATTTATATTTTTATTATCCTAGAAATTAAATACTAGGTGTTATAATTGAAGAACTTCCTTAAGCCCTAAAGTTAGACTTAGAGTTACTAAGCTATTATATATCTTATTAACTAATATAGTAATATATTTCGTCCTAGTATATATATTACTAATTTCTATTAAACGTTTTAAGTTAACTTAAATAACTAAGTTAGTATTTAAATTAAAAATCTTATAGAACACTTTCTTATTAATACTATCTAGTAGTATTTAATCCGAGAGTATAATATACAACTTATTTCCTAAGATAATATACTACTATTCTTCTTTAGATTCTAGGTGAATCCTAAATAAAGTTATAATAAAATACTTAACTTTATTTAGGAGAATACTTAGAGTTATAAGGTAATTATTAGATAGGTTATTTAGAAATAATATTTATAATATTACTAAAGACTAAATATCTTTAATAATAGTATTATATATAAATAGGGGGAAAATTTATTTAACTTTAATAATAGAGAGTAAGAGAGTATTTCTATAAGTTAGATTAGTACTCTCTATTATTTCAGCCTCTTATTAAACTATTATATACACTACTATAGACTTTTTATTATTCTAATTAAAGTTTAAGTAAGTAGGCTCTAAATTAGAAGGCCCTAGTGAAAGTATAATTATAATACTTCTATTAGACTTAGAATTCAAGGTAGTACTTATATCTTAAGACGTAAGATATATTAGTATAAAATAATAAGTTAGTAGTACTAAAAAGTTCACTAGACTAATAGTTTTATTCCTATTCTCTAATCTTTACTTTAACCTATTTACTTAGCTTTACTCTATATATAGTTTATATAATACTTTATCTTTCTTCTATTAGTATATTCTATAGTCTTAAGAATAAAGCTTATTTTTTTTTGTTTTAATATTTCTTTTTCTTTTAGGTAGTATTATTTACTAAGAGATAGTTTACTTAAGTTTAGAACTCTATTCTTAAAAAGATACTACTAGTATTTTATTATAGTATTTTTTATTATAAAATTAGTTTAAAAAACTTATATAAGTTCTTTAGTAGTCTCTAAAATACTAATATTATCTTAAGGTGGAAAATTAGTAGTAACTAAAGCTCTGGGGATATAATATTATTTAACTAACTATATAGTGAAAGTATTAGTAAGGTCACTATATTCACTTCCTTATCCTATTCTAAGTAGAGTTTCCTAGAGAAACATTAGATAGAGAAGCACTAACTTAATTACTAAAAAACTAATTTTATCTCTCTGTCCTCACTTCTCTGTCCTCACTACCCAAATAAATAATCTTTTTTACTATTCAATCTCTAGTCTCGCGCGATCCTTTTTTAATACTTAGTATAAGAGATAACTATAACTCTACTTTTTAGATTTTATTTTATCATTAAGTATAGAAGAGTAATAACGACGATTCTATCTTTAATTATAAGATAATTATACTTTAGTGGGGAGAGTAATACTTTTTTAGACGTAATTCACACTATAAAGGAGATATTAATTCAACTTAGTTAAATTTCAAGATAATATTAATTAATTATACTTAAGTATTTTTCTTAGAAAATCTTATAATAGTATTAAATTTATCTCTTAATCTCAAAGATATTTATATTAAAAAACTTAATTTCCTCTTATATAGTAACTATTTACTTATTTAATAATAATTATACTTTAAGCTATAATTATAAGAAGTCTATATTTATAAATAGTTATAATAATACTTACATCTTAATATCAGGACTTATTATAGTTATATTATTAGAGATAGTTAAATTAAAAGATTATACTTATAATACTATAATTAAATATTAGTAGACTTTCATAGAGAGAAAATAATAAAATACGAGTAGAAAATAGCCTATTTAGAGGATATAAAGAGGGGCGTTGCGCACTTATATTCTCTTAAGTTTGTATTATATAACTTTAATTTTTTAAATATTATAGTAGACAGCTGAAATAATTTAGCTATTATTACTAATTTTAACTCTTATTAGCCTATTAGGTAGCTAATAAGTAATAAGGCTAGAATAAGTAATTAGGGCTCGGCCGATTTTCTAGAAGTTACTAACTTTAAGTATGATCGGGCTGTAATATAGGGGCTCGAGGAGTATCTTCTTTTTAGTAGTTAGAGTAAATAGGCTTTTATCTAAACGAATAGCAGTAGTACTCGTTCTTATGTATATGTGGGTGTCTTCGGCTTGTCTTTGGCTCCCGTAATAAAAGAGAGTGTGTGTACTTGGTTGGTAATGGCAACTGCGACTCGCTACCTGGCTGGCCAAGGGCCCAACTAAGAGGCCGTCGCCTGCTGACAAAAGTACCCTGTTCTCATCGATGTGTAAAAGAGTACCAGCACTGAAATAAAACCTCAACTGTCCGCCTGACTTTCATTAGATATCGTGTGTATTCTACTCTTTGCCGCTCGACCTCACTACTGTCCAGTGGTTGGCATTCTCTATTCGTCCTCTGACTACAGACTGACAAGTGAATATTACTAATGCCTGAACCTGGACATGTGTGGGACCACAACTTATGCCTGAGGGCCATGGAGCGGGGCACAGTAGTCCACGATGCGTGATCCCATGAGCAGATCGCCAAAGATGGGGCTGCTATTGCGAGCCCGCGATTTTTGGTGCCAGGAGGTTTGTATGGTGTATGGCACTGCCGTGGGTATGTACATAGGTCGGGCTCACAGCAGATATGTATTTAGGGGGATGTTCGTAGTAGCGAGTCGCACAAGGTATGAGGTCTTGGAAAAACACTTTTCTGAGAGAACAAGGCTAGATGCCTGATGTCGGAAACCCAATGCATCCTCCACCTCCCACGCATCCAGAGCATCCAGACCATGATCAGTACTTTGTCCACCACACATGGTAATGGTCATGGAGACAGATACATTATCGCAGGATGATAAAAACCAGCCTCTCCAGGAACAGGGATTCCTCAGCTGGGAAGTGCAGGAGGTGGGGGACGATATCTCGGAACTAGAGCGAAAGGACCTCCCTTTCTGGACTGAGGAAGGCCTTGACTTGTGCAAGGACCGTGTCCTTTACGAGCCCGTGAGTTGAAGACTGCATGTTCTATATCGACTTTCTAATGCCTTTTAGCGCGTCCGTCCGATTCTCGAAGCGATGTTTTGGTGTAAACAGATGCCAGCATTGAACTCCCCGATATCATTCATTTCGACGACCGATCTCTTCATCTGAGCACCAACGGAGCACTACCTCCAAGCTACTTTGGCATATGCAGGGACGTGATTTGAAAACCATACTCTCAGTCCAAAGCAGCCTTCACCGCACGCCTGGGCGAGGCTGGTCGCTCGCCAGAGTCGACATGCAAATGCGGCGCTGCTACGAGCTGATGGTGATATTTTCGCGTGGCCTGTTGCCCGCTTGCACCTCGTACGACCCACCCAAAGTCGCCGGTCCAGACGCCGATCAGCACGGTCGCAACGGCGCTGCTGGCAAGTGCCCACAGGCTCCAGTCCCGCCGGGCCGAGCCCCTGTGCCAACCCTGCCCTGCTCGCGGCACCGTGTACCGCTCATAACTGAGGGGCGCGGGACGTGAGGCTATGTATGCATGAGCATAAATGTTCCGGCCGGCTGGGCGAGCCCGGGCGAGATGGGCGCGGCATTGGTGTCCAACGCCTTCTTCCCCTTCGACGGCGCGTTGCTGGCGGCTGGCATTCTCAACGCCTGGCACTATATCCAGCGGCAACAGGACGCACGCGATGCGCAATTAATGGCATGAAGATAGGTGCAATCGGTCGGGCGAGGGTGCTCGTCCACGAGGTCCGGGTTGCTGTCGAAAAGAGGATCTCCTGCATGACCGACACCCGTTCCTCTACATGCTCAATCTAGCGCACACACTACAGCTGGCTAGACCTCCGCGCCGTTCTCACCGGCTTCCCGGTCAATGGGTTTAATATTGTAAGGCATTAATCGTAACGAGCTGGATCATATTGCTCTGTTCGAGCGCTCGTCGATATGGGACGTTACACATTTCAGATGATCCGCACCCATTGGTAGATATCTTTTGTAGCGACTGTATTGTTTCAGAATCTAGGGGTTGGTCGTCGCACCCCGTGGTGCTAAGCCACGGCTCAATCCACGGCACGGTAGCGCGATGATCTTCGAAGGGATTTGCAATCCTGTCTGCTGGCTTTCCTTCTGCAATCGCGGGACATTAGTGGGTCATCCTCGGACTATATGTCCCGCCGCTCCGGGTTGGGGGCAACAAACATGAAAGTCGCCTTGGGCAGCATCCATCCCACGTGATTCAGGCAACGTCACAAAATTTCTTCCGCATCTAAATCTTCTTACCCTGACCATCCCGCCTGGCGACTTCGCGAAGCAACACCTCCGACATGGCGTCGAGCGCCTCGATTTCAACGGCGGATGTTCAAGAAAAGTTCGCGGAATCTGCCTACATCGCCTTCAATAATGCGTCGATAGGAGAACGAGTAAAGGAGTTCCAACAGACAGGGTTTCCAATCGAGACCGCAGAAGGCTTGGAATTTTGCCGACGGAATGTGATTGAGGACGCGGTACGGAGATTTCACAATACTTCCCGATTTTTGCCGCTGATAAGAGGACAGTGAATCCGACTCATTTTAGAAACCCTGTTTCCGTGGTGCAGTATTGGAATCTACGAGGTCTATCGCAGCAGCCCCGACCGCATCTATGCCTTCATGACAGGACTAAACTCCGAGCGGAATGCCGCTGTGGTTCGCCTACAAAGCCCTGGTTCCAAGGTTGTGTTATTCAACGGGTCTCACACGTTGCCGATTAGGGGCTTTAATGCCTCTAACGGTCTTCTAGAGATGCCATCCGCCCTATTGAAAGAATGCGAACAAATAGAGATAAACCTGCCAGATGGTGGCTTGTAAGTACCCCTCCACTACTGTCTGGACTCTGCTAAACGATTACGGCAGTGTGGTCCACGATGCGCGAGTGTCCTTTCGATCGATTCAGGGTTATTCAATTAAGTTTTGCTGTGCTACGAGAGATGAAATACAGGGTTGGCCGAAAAAGAAGTTCCCAAAGGCATTGTCCTTACAAGCCGCTGTGATATAAACCCCAACTATTGGCTTGAACTTCAAGTTTGAGGACTAGCTAAGCTATCAAAGGGACTAAATGCTACCTGCTGTTAAAGATACTCTCCGTCTGTCGATGCGGAACTGAAACTAAGGTTCTTAACTCTATCAAAGCTGTGGCCTACTTCCTGAGAAATGCACCCTAGCTGACTTGCGTGCATTGGATAGCCTAGTGCTGTTTCATGTATCTGGAATGACGCGCAGATGACCGGCGCTCTTGATCCGAGCATTGTGTCTATATACATCACCGGTGCCTTCGATCTAGGTATCACAACCTTGTGATGCTGATTGTCATATCCAACGGGATTGGGGGAGATGAACGGCGGCTGATTATGGTCTGGAGGTAGTTGTGGTAAGCTAGATTCCCGGGCGCTTGGTAGTGGGTTCAGGCTATTGCTCCTAGGGCCCGGGTTTGATAGACCAAGCCGTGTTTCAAACGGGCTTTCCATTGTATGTATGGGAATCTCGTCGATGAAGCCGGAGGGGACTGTACACTGAGGCTGCTCCGTGTCGGACTCTATCTATTTAGAAGAAGCCTCTAACCTCGACTGAATTGTTTGTTGGGCCTGGAGTGTGTAATGGGAGCCGTTGGCTGCCAGAAGGTTTGGAGTTTCGACCACAGTGTCGCTGGCGTCGACTCGTTGCTTTTTGGGTGGATGAATTGTGTGGTTTTTAATAGGCTCGGTTATACGGGAATGAAAAGACGTTGAGGCTATCTCCTTGCGCAATTGTATGTCTACGTCGCGCCTTAATGCTTTCCGTCGCTGCAGCACATAACCGCCTAGAGCAGCCAACCCGTTCTTGCAAGTGTGGTGTAAAAAGGTGCTGATACGGTTCATAACTCGCCCACATGTCGGACAACGTTCGTGGCACGAAATATCTGAAAGCTATCAGTTAGCGTGATGTAACAGACTGGAACCATCTTTATTCACGGGTTGCAAAGTGACGCTGCAGCTCCTTGTATGTATGTTGTTGACTCCGGTGTGCGCAGCTTTGCCGTGGGCACTGCAGGTCCTGGCTCTCTTCCCAATCCAGGTCATCCACTTCCTTGTTCTCTAGGGGATCGCTCGTGTCGGTTTCGTCGCTGGCATCTTCGTTGAGTTCTGTCTCTCGGTTCTTAATACTCAGGTCTGCGTGGGCTAAACATTTAAGGAGCTTGTGAACATAGTACTAGAGCTTAGACTAAACAAATTAGAGAAATATTCGTTTGGATTAACGTAATCCTTACCTAAAAAAACCTAATATATTTATATAATTTATTTAAGGATGAGAACTACTTATAGTAGATTTAACAATCTATTTTGCTGATTAATATTATAATATTAGGCGGGGTTATATAGTATAAGTTATCTAAACACACAACTAATAAACCTAGAAGGACCCGAATTAGAAAAAGTATTCTCTTAAGAAAATTTACCTACTAAATATATAAAATAAGACGACCTATATCTTATACTTAAAATCCATCTAATCCTTAGCTCCTCTATTAACTTATCTAGTTTATCACTATTTCCCAATATTCTATACCTAATAAATATTTTCTAATTACTAAATAAAAAATACTCGAGTAGTACTTTTAACTATTAGTTTATATAAAAAGATACAATAGTAGAGAAATATACTTAATATAATAAAATAAGTAAGAAAGGAGGTTTTAAGTGTTTATAGTGTGACGGCTCTAGAGATAAACTAGCTATAACTTAATACTAGCCTTTAATAGGGGTTTCTTAAATTAAATTTAGTTTCCACATAATATATATTATAGATTATTAATAGTACTTAGTAGATCTCTCTCTATTAATAATATTATCCTTACTATATTATAGTAAAAGTAAGTACTAAGTGAGTAAAGTACTAGGTAAAACTAAGAGACACTTAGAAGTAAATAAAGGAGAGAATAATAAGGGGAGTCTAAGATATTAAGTCAGCCTCACCTTACACTAGAATATCTTATTAACTTAAATACAATTAAAGCCTTAACTATAACTAAGATTCAGATTATAACTTATTACTTTTATATTAAGCTAAGTTTGGAATAAGAGACCTTATACTAAACATAGAACATATATTTAAGTTTTGAGTAGTATTTATATATTCCCTAAGAATAAGGACACTAGTCTCACTTTATTCCAAACACAGTATCTTATTCTAGATTAGCTATACTATTTTAGTAGTAATATTAAATTAAGCCACACAATAATCTAAATAGGTAAAGTTTATACACTTTATAAGTATAAACCCTAGCCTTATTTTATTAGACACGAGCACTAGATCTCCCTTCGCCTTAATTACAGTAGTCTTATTAGGCTATATATATCTCCACTACTATCTTCCCGACCAAGAACTACCTTCTCTAAGAACCACTACCTATTAGTATCAAATATAAAATCTCTATAGTAACACTAGAACTTTCATACTAACATTCAAACAACTTAACTTATTAGAGATAGGGAGTTATAAAATAACAAATAGTTTATACTTACCTCTATTCTTAATTATACTAAGTTAGTCTCTATTTATTACTTTCATACTATAAAGTAATTTAAGTATACTTTTAGTATTATAAGAGCCTTTGTTATACTATTACTTTTTATAAGTTTATTTTATTCTAATTATACTCAGCCTATATCTCTACTAGTGTAAGTCTCTAAAATCTATTGATGTCCCGACCTTAAACTTCTATAGTTATTATTATATATACTACTAAATACAGCTCAGTTATTCACTCTTCTTATATTATATTTTATCTAAGTTCTCCGACTTTTCCCTATATCTCTATTATAAATATCTTTTTCCCCAGTTTTACTAGTCTTATAGTAGTTATCTATTAGTTTCTTAATAAAAACTTAAATAATTATACTAGTTTATTATATATCTATAAATTAGTAATAATCTATAGTAAGTTTATATATAAGACTATTAGAGACTTTATAGATACTTACTTTAGTTAGTAGTTTTTTTCTAATTCTCTAATATAGTATTAATATTTTATAGTTTTAAAGACTAATATCTATAATCCTAATAAAATATATAATATACTTAAATACTAGATCTCTACTTAAGACTTTACTAAAAATACTTATTTATCCCTTATTAGTATTAATAATAAGTAAGAATAAGTCTTAATCTAACTTAACTATAATATTACTATTAAAAAGTTTTTTTAGTTTATCCGTTAGAGAAAATAATAGTCTTTCTAGTATAAGGGACACTTTCTCAGTTTATAATATATATAAAATAAATTAACCTTATTCCTATATAAGATAATATTAGTCTCTTACTTTAACTATTCTTTCTAGATCCTATGAGACTTTATAGACGAGTATTGTTTTAAATATCTAAAATCTTCAGAGAACAAAATCTTAATTTTTAAATATTATAATAATAGTTAAAAAAAACTATTATTTAAGATATTAGACTAATAAAGATTATTATTATAAACAAAAAAATAAAATAAATACTTTTTAAGAATATTTATTCTTTTCTCAATCTTATAGTTTATTTATAATACACTAATTATAAATTATTATATTAGAGAAGTTATTTATTATACGACCGTCCTAGAACTAGAAAATCTAGTCTTAATATATCTATCACAGACTACTTCAGACTAGATATCTATATTCTCAGTCTTACTAGCATTAACGACAGACACCTAAGTACCTTATTCACTAAGTTTCTACAACACTATATCGTCCTACTTAAGGATATTAATATAATTAACACAACACAGTCTCAAAATACTAACACAAATAAGTCTAACTTAGGATTAAAAGTATCACAAAATACATTAAAACCACGCGAGACTCTCTTCCTATTTAGTCTCCTTAACGTCCTTAATAATATAGTCTCCTAGGAGAAACACATCCTTATTATAATAACTAATTATAGAGAATATTTAAATAATACTCTAATATAGTCTAATTATATTAATAAAGAAATTAAATTTTAACTTACTAACACTAAGATAACTAGAAAGCTATTTTATACTATTTTTAAATAGTCTAAGTAAAAACTTCCTAATATAGAGAATTAAGAAAAGAGAAATAAGGAAATTTAATAATTAATAGAGTAATTTATAGACGTCGTGCTAAAGCTAGAGTTTAGCCTTACTAATATTCTCTTATTCCTTTTTATTAATAGAAGCTTTCTATTAAACACTTTAGTTAATATAGAAGAATAAGTATTAAAAACTAGAAAAAATAAAATACTAAGAAGAAGTGATTCTTAGGTTTATAGTGATTAAAATTGGGGTGATATGTGTACTACATCTATACTCTTTTTTATTTTAGTTAATATATCACTCTTTATTATATATATAAATACTAGAGAAAGTAATTAACTAGGAATTTAAGCCTAGGATATTACTCCTTACTTTTCTATTTCTCTGACTAAATTTCTACCCTTGTGAACAATGACAGTCAGTATGATTTACACAGCTAAAGAGCTTAAAGCCCTATATGACTTAGAGGCGCACCGTAGGTGTTTCTATAGTAGTTAAAGTTCCAGTCACTAATAACAAGGTCAGGAGAAGAGCGTCGCTAGGAAATGTTCAAAAGCATGCGAGAACAGACAACACAGCGCCCAACAAACACCTACTATTCTAGCAAACAGAACTAGATCAGGAGGCAGGCTTACTAGATCGGGATGCGTTTGAGGGCGGCGTGGAAGGGCACTCAAGGGTCAGGGCCCTCGTAATATCGCCACACGCCATGGTGCTGTATCTATCGGTTCTAATCTTTCGCACCTGCAGTTGGCGTTTCATCGTTTTACGTGTTGGGGTGATACTGGCTAACCTTGAATGAGGGTGCGCGGGAGAACAGGACGGAGATCGCGTGAACCGGACATCATCGGGAAGCGACCCATGCTGTCTTTTGCATATCGGTCATGTAGCATATGCAACTGTCGATTGGAGGTTGGTCGACCTATAGTCGGCAGGTCTGGTGACGCCCACCCTCCGCGGAGTTGTTGTACAGGTGTGCATGCATGGCCCCGACTTGGTGTCGACACGCCTCGAATTAAGGCAGACGCGGCCCTTGTAAAGGCGACTATGGTGTGTCACGCATCAGATTAATCCCTATGTTATAGAGCCTTGTGCGTCACAATCACATACCAGGAAGTGCAATTTCCGCCCATGTTCTCTGCAGTAAAGTCGCAGATCTTTCGTAGAAATCACGCCCATTGTTTTGTTCCTTCCCTACGCCAGAATCGCCGAGCCGTCACGTCTCTTCAACACACTCTCCCTCCAGTCATCCATAGATAAACTATCGATTGCGCCCTATTATATAACCTAGGATGTGATGCACAGGGAATTTGGACATGCCACATCTTTGGCTGAGTAAGCCCTCCCCTGGTTTATACATATATAGCGTAACTAAGAGTCTGTTGCGGCACAGTGTGACTTAGCACCCCTTGGTTAATTAGTAGGTTGGTCTCTCCCATCCTGGCTTATACGATGAATGCATCGAAGGGCCAGATATAACATAACTAATATACAGTAGTAGATAGTAATATAACTAGGGCTAGACTAAGTAGTAATCCTCTCTTAGCTAAGGTAGATATAATATATTATATAAAGGATACTATTCTTAGCCCTAGGTAATAATATTATATATTTATATATATTATTCTCACTCTATATAGAGTAACTTTAACTCTTATTATCT
>JAOWMA010000576.1:0-16323 GCA_025962755.1 Colletotrichum tropicicola
ATAAAGTTTTTTTAAATATTTTAAAGTCTTTTATATTATATTATTTAAAAAAGTTAAATTATTAATTATTATTAACTCGGTAAAATAGTCTAAAAATATTTTTATTTAGAGTAAAAAATAATTATTTAACAAATTATAATAATAAATATTAAAATTTTTTAAAAATAGCAAATAGTCACTTGTTATATTCGAGATCTAACTATTATTATGACTTATATAGCTAACTTAAAATTAATACTTAATCTAGTATTTTTCGGTACTCAAACTAGACAAAAGTAAGACTTTACCTTACTCATAATTCACAGTATTAGTCAGAGTTTTATACTATTTTCTTTAAATTATCTTAAAATAAATTTTAAGTTAGGATAAATACATACTCCTAAGTTAGGCTAAGTTTTAATCAAATAAACCAACTTGATATTAATAACGGCGAGTAATCAGACTCTTTTTAAGATATTTTTGCAACTCTGGTAAGAATTTGACCTACCAACTGCTCAGGAAAACAACACCTTGTGGGAATCGCGAGCGCAACTCTTGCATCCACAGCGCTCGGGCCCATGATTGTGTCGTCATGTCGTACCGGCTGGTCTGGTCCATGTGGCGCAGCGTTACATTCGCAGACTCCACGTCATCCATTCATCTCCTCGAGAAGCAGAGCTAGAGCCTAGAGGGCGGTGCTCGGACGTCGACGCTGGCTGGGAACCGCAGAAATTCGCGACGTGCTCCGAGGAGGGCAAACCCCGCGGTCTTAGGAAGCGATAATATTGATACACGATGGGGAGGAGACGCCGATTGGGACGGGTCTCTTCTCCGTGTTCCTGGGCAACCGAGGTTCTCCAACAAAAGTGAGTGGGGATGAGTCTTGTTTTCATGGAAGCTGTGAGGACATGGACTCCAGGTAGGCCTCCAACAAAAGCATTGACTTCCAGGTCGACGACGGCAGAGGCCGAATCGGCGATCCCACGGGTCGCAGCAGACAAACTTCGAGGTGCGTCGAAAGTCACAACTGCAACGGCGCAACCAGCTGCCAGTCGCAAATCATGTGCATGCAGGGTGCGGGATCAGGACCGTTGCACGTTGGCACACCCAGCCCGGCGCCGATGCGATCCTGCTGTGGCTTTGGCCATTGATAGACATTGACCGGTCATAGACTTTGGGGAAAGCCGCTTCGCCAATCGATGATCCCGGAACCCCCTTGCTCGACACTTCCACAGAGCTGATGTGGACATTGGAGCTGGATCCCATCTCCGACCGGCTCCACTGCCGCAGCAACAGCTTGAAGGGGTCCTGACAGACGGGCTACGACGCCGAAATAAAGTAGACGACGAGTCAAACAAAGATGCTGCCGGTGTGCAAATTAGCGCAGTGACAAAAACCGTCCGTCGTCCGGGTGGTGGGGGGCTCAGGGACCAGCAGGAGATTCTTCATGCGCAGACAGACGTCCATCGAGATAGCTGCAAATACCACACGCAAAATCTCACAACGGATCCAGGTTCCGGAAACAAATGTCACGCTGCCTCGCAAGCTACTCCCGGCTGGACACCGGCCCATACGCGGTCCGAGCACACACACACAGCCAGGATCTTTGAAGTTTGACCGATGGACTCCTCTGCCCTGTCGTCCCATCTAGGTACTATTACCAGCTGCCACGGAGGAGGAGCTCATCGCCAGTCTGCCCGCCTTCACGGCATCAGCCCGGCACCACAGAGAAAAACAGGTTTCGACGGGTCCAATCCCCCCCTTTCCCCCGTCGTGGCGAGCATTTCCCTGCCTGGGACAAGTGCCGGACGCGCACTAACGGGACGAGGAGTGCTCGAGCGCGCATGTCAGATGGATCATGGAGATATCAAATCCAGGGCCGCCGCCGCATAGGCCTGTCCCCAATCTCTCTCAAGAAGGCCGCCGCCGCTTTATTTCTTTTTTTGCGGTCCTTTCTTTTCTTTCCTGTTTGGTTTCGTTCCCCTCCCTCCCTCTCTTGTCTGGAAACGTCCACTCACATGGCCACAGGCTGAGACGAGCACATGCGCGCCAGACTCGCCCCTAGCAGCAAGGTTTCGCTTTCTCTGGTGAGCACGGCAGGTGTCTGCGTCTTGAGTCTCGGAAAAGCCGTCGTCTGCCGAACCGCAGTGCGGCCCCAGCGAGCCTTTCTCATTCTTTGCTTTTTTTCCTTTCCGTTCTTGCTTTTCCCTGTCAGATCCCACCCCCCCGGCCCCCTCCTCAGCCATGGCGCCCGGGTATGATGTCGATGACGACGCTACCCCCCTCGTCCGCGACGGGAACGGCAACGCGTCGAAGCCTGTCCCGCAAGGGAGCATCGACGATGACCTGCTCGCGAGGGTTCTGCCGCGGGTTGACACGGCCGCCATCGAGGCGGCGCGCCTGGCCATTGGCCACGAGTCGGACGACAGCGACGGAGAGGCTCGCAGTCGCCCCGTGCTGCGCCGCTCCCTCTCCGAGTCCAGCGTGATGATGGTGGGCGCGCCGGGTAACAACTCCGAACGGGAGGTTACGACCATAATAATAGACGACGAGAAGGGGTCAGATGCTGCCCGCCTCGGATGGGGGGACGGCTTCGACCTCAACTACAACCGCAACCACAACCACACCCACACCTCCCGACCTTTGTCTCGGGCAGATCTGTTTCCCGCAGATTACTCCCATACCAGGCCCGACAGGGACACCGTTCCCGTCCCTACGCGAGGCTCGTCTCGCCCCGATCGAGCTAGCATCGACAGCAGCGGCCGCATTGCGTCGCGCCGCGACTACAACATTCCCCAGCGGCCACCTCGCGCCGACGAGATCGAGGCCGCCAAGAGGATCCTGGCCCAGGTCTTGGAGAGCGAGCACCACGCCGACCACAGAGGCGCGAACGTGAACCCGTCGCCGCGAGCCGTCCGCTCAGCAACCCCTCCGCCCATCGGCCGACCTCGCAGGCGCATCATCTACGACGACTCGGACGACGAGGAGCAGGCAGACGACGACGACGACGAACGAGACAACTACCACCACCACACCTACCACGACGAGCTCCGCCCCGACGCCAGAGATGGCCTAGTAGCGACGCCCGTGACCGTAATCCATCTCCCGACCGAAGATCCGTCCCGACCGCCCGCGGCCCACGCCCACCACCGCCACAGCCGCAGCAGCCGGCCCACGGCCTCGAGGCAATCCTCCCGCCAGTCCTCGCAGCCGCCGCCGCTCTCCCGCGCGGGCGTCAGCCTCGCCGCCCACAAGCGAGAACTCCGCACGCCCGTCCTCGACCATCACCGCCTGTACCAGGATGCGGAGCCCCCGCCGATCAGCCAACGACGCCCCGACTACCCAACCCGCCCGCGCCGGGCGACGTACAGGAGATACGAAGACATGGACGACGAGCAGCAGCAGCAGCAGCAGCAGGACTTCAGCGTCAAGAACGGACTGGGCGCCCAGGGCCTGACGCCCGAGTACCGCCCGGCCACGGCCGACAGGAGGGCGCTGAGCGACGACTCCATCTCCGTCTCGCGGCAGTCGATGTCGAAGCACAGCATCACGAGCAATGGCTCCAACCGCGCCGTCGACTTCTTCGGGCCCGGCATCTTCCAGGTCGTCCTCCGCAACCCGACGACGGTGCACCAGCTTCTCAAGTTCAGCGAGGCGCGCTTCTGTAGTGAGAGTGTCGAATTTCTCAAAAAGGTGAGCCTCCTTTTTCTTTTCCCCGGGTTGCTCGCGATATGGTGTAGGTAAACACTGACGTCATTGAAATCTCGCAGGTCGAGCAGTACCAAACCGTCCTGAACGACCTCGCAGGCATCATGACCTCGATCCACAAGGATTTCCTCTTGGAAGATTCGGAGAAGCAGATCAACGTCAACGGGGAGCTGAGGAAGTCGGTCCAGGCCGAGATGAAGTCGCTCGTCACCAAGACCCTCCCGTCCATGGAAAACCTCTTCTCGGACCTGCAAGAGTCCGTCGAGCAGGACGTGTTCCTCGACATCTACCCGCGCTTCGTCCGCTATCAGATGGCCCTGAGCGCGACCAAGGCGCTGGCTACGAACCGACACAGCTACCAGGGCCTCGGAGACTGCTTCTGCTTGACCAACCCTTCGTAAGAACCTGTGCGCCAGAGTCTGCCGTGCTCCTCTGCTAACTCGCCTTGCAGTGTAGCCGACAACCCCATCGTCTTTGCCTCTGACGGTTTCATCAAGGTCACCGGCTACACGCGCCCCGAGATCATCCCGCGAAACTGCAGATTCCTCCAGGGAGCGCACACCGACCGCGCGCCCGTCCGTCGGCTCAAGGCCGCCATCGAAGAACGAAAAGAGTCGGTCGAGCTGCTGCTGAACTACAAGAAGAATGGCGATCCATTCTGGAACCTGCTCTACGTCGGTAAGCACACGAAGTCTGCACCATTTTGGTAACGACCCCGAAGCGCTAACCCTGAAATCTCAGCCCCCCTCTACAACGAGGCAGGAAAACTCGCCTTCTTCATCGGCGGCCAGATCAACTGCTCCACGACCATCCACAGTAACGCCGACGTGATGAAGGTGCTCTCGACGTCCGGCAACGAGGAAACCGCAGACGAGACCAAGGCAGCGCCGCTCCACCGGGCCGGGTCGATGCCATCGGCGCGAAAGGCCTTGCTAAAGGCCCTCGGCGTCAAGATGGACGACAACCCGCTGAACGGAGTCGCCAACGATCCCGGCATGGAGAGCAAGCTGCTCCACCGCATGGAGGGCCAGAACCTGAACGCGCAGATGAAGGAATTCTACACGGCGTATTCAAAGGTGAGTCAGCAACGCAAGCCCCATGAACCCATCCTCATCTAACCAAAACCCCCCTGCAGTACCTGGTCCTGAGCTACGACTCCTTCGTCATCCGCTTCTACTCGGAGGGCGTCATGGAGATGCTCCACCCGGCCAACAACACCGTCAGCCTGGTCGCCGGCCAGGACATCTTCCGCTTCCTCAAGCAGAACATGGTCAACCACCAGTCCGACTACAAGACGCGCGTGCGAAACGCCCTCCGCGCCGGCTCGCCCGTCAGCGTCGAGCTGCGGCTGCAGACGCGGCGCAGCGCCCTCTTCCGCGGCGACGAGCGCTTCATGACGCACTGGACGCCGCTCAAGGACGAGAAGTCGGCCGTCCACTGGGTCGTCGTCACCATGGCGCCGGCCATCCAGTAACAGAATGACATGCGATCTGTGTGTTTTCGGTGCGGCTCGGGGATGGTTGACGGTTTGGGAGAAAAGGTGGTGTTTTTTGGTTTCCTACGCGAGGACATGTTTGGCAAATACCCTTCTTTCGAGGTCGAGGTGCGCCGCGGCGCTACCCGGCTTCGGAGATCTGTAGCTATTATGATTAGAATGGTTTGAAGTAATTACAACCATACCATTTATCAAATTTACCTATGATGCCAGCCATCAGCCTGTGAAAGTAACCAAGTGCACTTTGTCTGGTCCGCTGAGGGTTAAATAACTAACACGGCTCGAATTAATGATTACGGTGTTTCAATACGTCTACTCAACAGACATTGGATGACAAGGGTCCCTCAAGATGCCCGCCTCAGCAAGGCGGTGACTCCGACGGTCCCAGGCCCGCTCCTGTCGGCAACTTTCCAAAGTCTATTTCAGTCCCAACGGGATGGTTACGATCGTCTCATGATCACCATTCTCCACGAAGTCTGAGTCAGATCGGGTCAACTGGGCTGATGAATGCCAACTATGCTGTTCATCAGCTGAGACATGTCCGGCAAACTTTAGTCCGTGAGATGACTCAACTATAGGACGAACCAAAATGTTTTGAGCATGTAGACCCCAACAAGATATTATATATTGAACTCGTAACTTGCGGTCGAACATCTTCAGGGCCACTCAAGAGGAACCAACCGCGTGATATGGCGTCTTTTTGTTACGTTGCCCTTCTCAACCCTCCTTGGGACAACATACACAACACCAGATGGTGAACGAAATAGATTACCTGACAAAACGGCCCATTGATGTCAGCGTCGGAAATCCTTAGAAGAAGAGCCCAAGTGTGACACTTCTTGAATCCAATAGACCCAAGCGACTCTGAAAGCGATTGCGAATCTCCCGAGGCGCTCTCAATTTAGCCATTGACTGAGACCTACAGCATCTCTATTAGTAAGAGACTATTTTACGACGCCGTAATGGCTATGAATATAATTAGTTGACTTTCACCAGGCACCTTGGGATAATGGTTTCACACACGTCACAAGTACGGGCACTGTACCCCAAACCACCTCCGGTCAAGCACGGCGCCTGCCGACGGAGGAGCGTCAAGCGGAGAACCTTGTCATGTGGGCTCCGGCGATGAAGCCGCCGGTGCACTTTGACATCTGTCATATCGAACCAACTCTGTCTCCTGGGTATTTAAACCTAGGCCGTCCATCTCATAGACTAACCTCAGTAATTCACCCCGTCACCACTCTCACCCTTTCTATCGAGTTGGCCCCTCTTCCTGTCTTTCATCCTATCTTTACTTGTTCTACGACTCAGAAACAATGAAGTGTACCGTCCTCGCCACGTCCCTCTCATTCCTCCTATTCAGCGCATTCGCAACAGCACAGGGAAGCGTCGGCGGTTCGTACTCAACTCCCACCCCTCTAACCACATATTTCTGCCGTTGCTAAGTAATTCTTCTCTAGGCCTATGCGAGAAGGATTCAGACTGTCTAGCTTGTCTCAATGACGGCACGGGACGACGCCTCTTCTGTCCAGGTATGCCCCGCCCCTTTTCTTCATCGACTATTGCGAAGCTCTGTATCTTGGATCATCGATCGAGAGCATTCAAACTAAGCCCCCACCCCCATTCAGTTCGCGAAAACAAGCTTATAAAAAAATCAGCGGGAACCGGAGAGCGACGCTGCACCATCGACGAAAGAGCGTCCCGGTGTGGTCCCCAGGAGTGACCGGACATCCCGATATTTGTGATCAAGCTTGGGGCGCGAGAGTCATTTTGATTAAGAAAAAGGTTTAGACTAGAGATTCTGCATCACACAATCATCTTATTTCGAGCGAGAGGAGTCCAACCTACTGAGCAAGGAACAATGTAATGAGCACCGAATACTAACAAATCCTCACCTCAGACGTGAACCCAGTCATCCCCATGGCCCTTCTAAACTCCACGTCGTTCAGCAGAGACATCTCATCAGACCATCCCACGCACCAGATGCGCTTGTCACTTTCCTTCGGCTCCCGCTCCAACATTGCCCGCATCCCCTCCCCGGTCCGGGCCGCAACGTCGGACAGGGCATCCAGACTGAAACGGAGCTGCTTGAACAGCCCGCCAGCGCCTCTGAGATCTCGGATGAAAGAGTCTATCGGGTATCGTAGTTTCACGAATCCATCCCGACGGTCGATTCCCTCCCACATCGGGTGGGTGTAGTCGGCACCACCCACTCCCCTATAGTGAACCTCATAGCTTGGGGAGAGGTCACTGTAAATGGATGGCCAACAGGGATCCTGAAGAGGATCTCGAGGTTGTGGAATGACATTCTGGTGGCAATCCATGGGAGCAGTGACAATGTAGTCAATTTCTGAAAATCGAGAATAGACTTCCCAGTACTTCCCCGGAGCAGAATCATATGAAGATCTTGGGATCCTGTAATTGTAGTATGGCCACTCGTCCTTTTCAAAGGTAAGAAGAAGATAGCCTTCCTCAATTTTGGCCTGGTATTCGTGTGGGATGAAATCGAGATATGCGTCCATGAAAGCCGAGGAAGCCCCAGTCTCTTGCGACTCAGTGTCGTACAGAAGGAGTAAGTACAACCGCAGAACATCGGCCATCTTGGTTTTTTCTGACAAGCATGAAGCCACAGCCACCGCTGCTGGATAGTCGTACTGGACTGCACTAATATTTTCTTCGTACCGTTCAAAATCGCATTCGTCCTGGTTGAGATATTCCTCATCCTGGCCAATGTTTTCCTCACCCTGACCAACATCTTCTCTGTCCTGGCTAGTGTCTTGAGCGAGTCCAGGATATCGCAATTTGGACAACGCAACGTCTACTGTAGTCACTCCGAAATGGCCTTTCCTATCGGCGTCTTCGGCATCTTTGGCGTCTTTTTGGAGTAGATTGTGGATGTCCTGAAGGTGGTCGTAGAGGTTTCCCGACTTTAAGGTCTGAAGATCTAGGTCCCAAAGCGGATCGTCTCGAGATAGTGCAGCTCTATGCGCATAGGTGATGGATACAAACGGACATGTGGCAACAAGCCTGAACGACGCGCTTGATGCATCCACCGGCTGGAGGATAAGGTAGATGGAGGAGTTTCCATCCACTTCCAAGATGAACACTTCCTCGAGTCCGGAAAGTGACACCTCATCGAGGGCATATTCGGAGAAGAGGTAGACTTCGAATAAGTCTTGGCGCACCAAGAAGACATGGAAGCAATCCATCCGGGAAACCCGGATCGGTTTTGTTTTCAAAACCAGACATTGCGTAAGAGTGACACGCAGAGCTCCGGTCTTGCTGCAGATAGATGCACCAGATGGCCAGGGTGTCTCCGTCACAGACGTCTTATTCACGAATTGGTGAACGGCGATGTCCCCGAGACCTAAGCCTTTTTCTAGTTGTAGTCGATGTTCGATGATATGCGCCAAGGCGACTTCATTCCAAAATTCGGGGATCAAGAGCTGGCTAAACGTCTCTCGGGAATTCCAGTTCGGGGCCCAGGACGGATACACAGCGTCGAGCTGATTCCTTCCCGAAATCCCACAAGCTCTGAACAAAACGTAAGGGAACTTGCTGGTGAGGAGGCAGTGTGAAAAGATTCCGAGGTAGACGTGCCGACAGGACAGCGAGTAGTCGGATTCGATCCCGGAACGCTTCCGAGGGGAGAGGGATGTCGAATTCAACATCGGGGATGCAGTCTGTCCGAGTAGACCCAAAAGTCCAAAGACACGGTCGCGCGGGTCTGTCGAGGCAGCTTGCGAGGTCATCACAAGCAGTTCCGAGATTTCTCGCGCGTGTCCCAGCGGACCGCCATGCGATAAATGCTGCAGCCACGGAGCAGGAGTCTGCGTCCATGACCAGCCGGACAGAGTTGAAAGATGATTCGACAGGGCGGCATCGGCCGAGAAGTCGACGTCGCCGATCCGGATCAGAATTCGAGAAGAAAGAACCAGTTCTTGGATGACCCACAGACGCGAGAAGTAACGTCGTCCGAGTAGACCCTTGAGCGTTACTCGACCTCTCTGCTCAGATTCTTGTTGCTGTTGTTGGTTTTGTCGCTGATGGTCATGAAATTCCGGTGTAACCTCTCCAGTCTCGAGTTGGTGCAATGAATGACGACGAGGGTGCTTGTTGTGCAAAGGAATTGCTATATCTGGCCCAAGATACACGTTGACGCGGCTGCATCTGGCATAGATACGACCCATGTTGGCGACTTGGGTGCTTCGCTCCAGCAAGTCCTTTTGGTTGATGCAAATAGCGTCCACCCACATCATTCGGGTGTCCCCTTGTCTCCATGGCCGCATGAATCGAAGCATCTCCCAACAATTAGTCGTTTGTGGCAAGACGTCCCAGAAAGGTCCGACGTAGACTGGATGTCGCGCCGCATCGTTTCCGTCCTCGCCAGACCAGGTGTACGACACTGTTTCGTAATCGGGGCAGTCATCCACGCGATAAACCTCCAAGTCCAGGTGTACTGGGAAGTCATACCCCTTGTCGATGGTTTTGAGCGCGATTAATCGAATCTCATGAGGCTGGATGCTTTCGGGGTAGGGGGTTGAGTCTGGAGAAGAGGCGACTCCCGTGGATTCCGGTGTGGTGTGCAGTGAGGAATTGCCTTCTCCAAGCTGTACTCGCTCTATTTGCTTGGCGATAGTGGAAACTGGTTCTGGATTGGAATACGTCACGGATCGCGGCCACCATAGGTCGAAATGTCCCAGAGGCTCATCTGGAGGAATTGTCGGAGCAGCTGAGATACTGGCCGCGGCTGCAGGCAGACGAGGAGTCTGGCCGCAAGAGTAACACTTTGGTGTTCCGTCTTCGACCTCAATGCGTGGGCGGTAACAATCCGCGCGATGCCAACGGGACATCGTGGAGAGGGCTTGAAAGAATGCTCAAGTATCGTCAGTCTGGTAGACTAGTGCGACATAACGTGGACGGGAGAAGAAGTCAACGAAACGGTATTGCGTTGGTTGTTCCTGTGCCCCTCACTTCCAAGAAATGGCTCACCCAAAAGACGTTGAACACGTCAGCATCCACAGCAAGGCTAGCCAATCATCGCTATGAATGTCGAAATAGTTCTGCATCTGCGAGCCTGTTTTGAAGAAGTCCGAACAAGCACTCCCCAGGCTTTTTGTCAACGAAGAGCTCGCCTAGGGAAGCGCAAGCTGTGTTGACAAATCACAGACAAGTAATCTTCATAGAGAACGAGCTTCAAATCTAGGTAGTCAGCGTGGTAATCAGCGATAAGGGTGTTCTATATTGATTAATACTTCTCATATGTTTGGACTATGCCGCACACCAGACTCCCCTCGTACTCAACCTATCTGCCTGATGAGGCAACAATGAATTAACTTAAATAAAATGGTGGCCTAGAAAAGAACGTCTCTCCCGCGTCACACATCCATAGCCACGGCCTTCGCCCCACGGCTACACCTGCTTCCAACACCAACGAAACATTCAAACAAGGATCGGCAGCCGGCAAGCGACTCTTCTGGACCCTCAATAGCCCCCTCGAGAGCGCTATTTAGGTCGCGCCCAGTTAGTTCGTTCTGACCAACGTCCTGATGCTGATGAACCTTTTTCAATAGTAAAGAAGAAACTTGAAAATAATAGAAACGAACGATCCTGGTTCCATTCTCAATGTATCGCTACAGACATACATACGACACATCGTCCTGTGACTTTAAATACAAGGCTCCGTTGACAAGACAAGGTCAACGGGAAGTCGGGATCCCGATCTACAACCACACTCCCCCCACCTTTCGATACGCCTCCTACTCCTCCGCCAGCTCAGTCGGCAGCCCGACACAGCCCTCGGGCTGCCCCCCGCGCCCCGAAGACGCCCCCCTGTAGTATCTAGACGCCATTTTCCCCTCCTTCAGAGCCCCCAACAAAGCATCCCGCTCTTCGGGTTCCCGCCGCAGGATCCTCTTGACGTACTGATCGGGGGAGTAAAACAGCCCGTCCCGGTCCTCGAACAGATACCTGTCGTCTCTCGTACTGTCGTGTCGTATGTCCAAGGCAGCCACCATAGATTTGGTCACCTCGGCGCCGTGGTCCAGCGCGATATGGAGGACCGTCTTCTTGTTGAAGTTCCGCCAGCTGGTATCCGTCGCCGCCGCCAGGATCCGCATCGTCTTCTTGTGCCGCTTGGCCCAGGCGTCGCTCCCCGTCTTGATGAAGAAGCTCAAGCAGTCGGGCACCGGTTCCGCGCCGCAGGCGACGGCGAGCGGGATGAGGTTATCGTAATCCTCGCTTGCGTAGTTGGCATCGCCCTTGTTTTCCTGGAGTAGCCATTCGACGAACTCCCACAGCCCCAGGGAAGCAGCGAAGTGTAACGTCGCCTCGGTTTGGTCCTCGCGGCTCCGCGGAAAGATAAGCACGAAAGCATGAAAATTGCCCGACACGAGACAGGCAACAACCGGTACCAAGTCGGGTATGCGAGGGAGAAGTTCCAGCTCATCGGATACCTCGTGTTGTAATCTGAGCAGGCGGCCGAACTCGTCTCCGGACATGATGTGCTTCATGACCCTTTCTTCATCCAAATCGAGCAAAGCCTTCAAAACAGCGGCACGTTGATTATTTAGGATACAGGCGAACGCTGCAGACAGTTTAGTCTGCGGTGTCACGTAGTCTGGAAGCACTGTGACTTTTGTAAGTGTGATGTCTGCGTTGGGGAGTACCATAGTACCATCACGCACCTGCTTGCTGTCCCCGCTCGATCAGTAGCAGGATACTGCTGGAGGCAATTCTCGGCGTCTTGGACATCAGGGCCCAGATTAGAATTGTGCAGTCTTCTTCATCCACTCCTGGGCTAAGCCGGTATTTGGTGGTGGTCGAAGGCGACGCTCCGTTGTCGAGAAGCAGCCTCAAAAGCGAGGTACCCCGAGGGAACTTTTCCAGACACTGTTGTATCAGGTCATCCTCTCCAAGGGTTTCGCGCGTCGTCTGTTCCTCGAGGCATATTCGGAGCCATTGCACTATCTCCTTTTCGTTGTCTAGGTGCGTCATGAGCGCTTTGGTTACCGCGGGGAAGCTGGCCTCCCTGCCCAGAGCCCGGAACTCGGGCTTCGCGCCGGCTTTGGCGGCAATGACAAAGCACTGAGCGTCGTCCGCGTTAGGATCTACGCCGTTTGAGATGAGCAATCGCACCAAGCCGACATCCCGGTGGCTGCTTTGAAGGTTATCCACAAGAGCTGCGTGCTTGGACGAGCTGCTGAACCCGGTCCATTTTTGGATAAGATGGCGATAGAGCTCCAGTCGTGTCTCTGGGCCAATTTCCGAGCTGTTTTGTGCGAGTTCAAAGGCACGACACGCTGTGCCATTGTCGGCAATGTGTTGTGTCAGCAAATTCACCAAGGAACGCGACCCGGAGCGAAATGCTATGGAGAATGCCTCGGCCTCCTGGAATCCGACTTCAGCGCCATGCAAGAGGAGGAGTTTTGGCAACGACATGTCCCCTGGCCTGCCGGCTCTAATGCATGCTAGAAGGGCTTCAGACACCTCTTCACTGGGTATGGGTCGTTTCTCCAAAATATGCTGTTGTACCCAGTATGCCCTATCAGGGAGCAGTGAGGCGTCTCGAGCTGACTTGAAAGTCTTGCAAAGCAGTTCCTCATCATCTGTACTGGCAAGAAGTGCTGCAAATAGCTCCCTCGATGAATTCTGAGCTGCTTCCTGGAGTATTTCGAAGTTTGGTTTGGCACCGTGGCGCAAGAGCGTGTCGATGAGCGGTCCGCAGGTTGAAACCCCTGACATGGACTTGGCCAGTAGTTCCGACATGTCTTCTACGGGAAGTTTGCGGAACTCGAACAGCCTGTCAACCACCACCTGCTTCTGAGTCTCGCATAGCGTTGACTCTGCCGCAGCAAGGCATGCTTGCTTCAAAACGGCGCTGGTAGTCTCTAGTGACAACAACATGTTCAGTACGTTCAGAGACCCTGCTGCCGCTGCCACCCGGAGATATTCGCCCCTGAAATCTCCTGCTGGCTTGTGCCGGATGAGAATCTTGAGTCCTTGGCTGTCACCGGCAATAGCCGCATTCGTCTCATGCAGGAGTTGGTCAGATTGACCGATCTCAACAAAGCCCGCCGTTTCTAGAAGAGATTTCATCATGCCAAGTTGGAGGCTTCGGGGTTCGACTTTGGTGCACTTTTTGAAGGCCCGTCTCAAAGATACCGTGTTGGGGTTGTATGATAGGATGTCGGTTAGAAAGTTGGCGTTCCCAGCTTCTATGGCAATGCAGAGTAACGATCCATCCCGTATATTGACGTTCAGGCCGTGGCGAAGGAGGCAGAGAACTATCTCAACAATGTTCGGGTTGTCCTTGGCTACCAGGAGATCTCGTAAATCCTTGATAGGAGATGCTGCAGACGGAGTGGCACTCAGCAGGGTCTCGATAATAGGCAAGCTGTACGACTTGGGTTCGACAGCCCGGCGGAGCAGAGTCCGTGTTATGTCGTGCGCAGGCTTGCACACAGAGCACAGCATGTTCAGCATCTCGACGTTTGCTGCTTGGAACGCGGATAGGAAACAGGCGCCGCTGTCGTAGTTGGCGTCGGCACCATACTCGAGCAGAAGTTGTACAATGGCCGTCTCAGAGTCGTCGACGGCTTTCAACAGAGTTAGGTTCACCAGGGAGCCGTGGGCCCCTTTTTGTAAGAAGAGCTTCAACATGTCCAACGCAACGCTCGGCTTGTGGTTGTTCCTCGTCTCATAGAACACGAGAATCGCCTCGGATACCGTGGAGCGGTCCAGGGGAGCCCCGCACAAGATCTCAAGGAGGGGAAGGTCGCCTTTGCGAGTCGCAGCCAGGACCGGGCTCGAGAATTGCTTTTCGCCGTCGACTGGCGCTTCGTGCTGCAGGAGCAGCCGAATGAGTTGCATATCCGCTCCTGCATCTTCCGAGACTGCGGTGCGCAGAGGCTCTGCCAACTGACGCTTTTGAATGCCTTTTTCAAGAAGAGTCTTCATTGCCTGCAATCTGTGGGGTCTTTCTTCTACCCGCATCGCGACGGGAATGGTGTGGGATAATGCTTCTCGAGAGCATGGGCATTGCATCAACAAGTCAAGAGTGTCAAGGTCGGCCGTCTTCAACGTTTCTCGTACCGCGGATGCCTGATCGAACTCGATCGAGGCTCCAAACAGCACCAACGTGCCGATAAGCTCCTTCTGTTTTCTCTTCACCGCACGAACCAATTGCCGGTCCAGCGGTTCGCCTGCGAGGTTCCCTCGAGAGCCACAAACGTCCAGAAGCTGCAACTTGTCGCGTTCCGAGGCAAAGACGGGAATGTGTTCCAGCCAGGCTGAGGGCGGCGTGGTGGCTCTACCCCTTTTTAGTATTTCGAGCATTTCAAAGTTCAGATTCGTGATGGCCCATTGCAGAGAGTGGTGAGGAAGGGTGTCGATGTATACACCTGCGTCAACGAGAGCCTTGACAAGGGCAACATTACCGGCCTTGACCTCTGTCATCAGCTGTTGACGCGCAGCCAGGACATTCCCCACGAGCCCGACCTGGCAAAGCATGACGAGGAATTCCAGCCTCTTGTCCCGATCCTCAATCCGAAACACCAGCCGGCAAGCCTCTTCATTGGCCGTGAGAAAATCGTTGGCGGGCCCTGCGGAGGCGAGGAGGATTGCCGTGGCCTCAATATTTTGCGACAGCAACGCACGAAGGAGTATAGAGCCACAAGCCAGCTCGGGTCGGTGGGCGAGGCAATGCAGAAGGATCTCGTACAAGCCCTCTGCTGATACTGCCGGCTCCAAGCAATAGCGCCAGGCGTCGACGCTCATGGAGCTGGGCCGCGCCGACAGCAGTAACTTGACGAGGAAGACGTCGTTCTGGCATACGTGCTCTCTAATGACCTCGTGGTATCCTGAGGCCACGGCCTCGAAGCTGAGGAGCATCTCGACAGCGGCCATGTTGCGTCTCGACAGAGCAATGCCCAGGGCTTGGTCCATGGCATCCTGCCCTATCTGGGCCTGGCACAGAAGGCGCACATAAGGCAAGTTGTCCTGGCGCACCACGGTCTCGAGCCACGGAATCTTCGGAAGCAGCGAAGACAGCAGCGGCGCGCTCTTCCTCTTGATCTTCCTGCTGACGGGGGGCGACACGTAGCCCCAGAGTTCTGTGAGGGGCGTCTTGGGTGCGTGTGCCAGCAGGGCTTGCGCGACCCCGGGTGGCGGGAGCGACGCGCTGTTGATGATGCTGTGGAATACCTTGGCGACTTCGTGCTTGGAGAAGACCCAGCTGCTGCCGTTTCGTGCCGCCTCTTTCCTCTTCTTCGTGCGGAAGGCGTGTATCAGCTGCTTCTCGGGCGGATGATAGTCCGGCTCGCTCATGCGCTGTCCCACGAGCAGCCCCCGTGCTATCTCGGCAGAGTCCGGCAGCGCGGTCCGGAAGTCGACGGCGGCAGCAGACAGAATGGCCATGTCCGGGATGGGTTGCGGCGGCGAGAGCCCGACCTGCGCAAGCAGAGCCGCACCTCGACTGGTCTCGATCATTCCCGGCCGAATCAGCTAGCAGAGCGGCGGGCGAAGGCGTTGGTGGTGCGTCCATGGACGTGTGTCGCTTCGCCGGCAGGGCGAGTGGGAGGATGAGCGTAGAAAAGAACAAATGATGCCCTCCCAGCGCGGCTCTCGCAGGGAGGCTGCAAGCTGTCGATAGACTCATGCACCATTTTCAGCTAAGGCAGATCGTGTGCGCCTTCCGCTGCGGGCGGTTCATCAACGGAAAGTGTGAAAAAGGCAACACCGGGCCTGGCGCACCTGCCCCGGGCAACAACGCAACGAACGATTGGCTGCGGACGCGACACTCCGCCCTGCCTGGCCGTCCATTGGTTCGCGGCGCTGGTCCGCGGCCACCTGTCAGACGCCTTATCCGCCCGGCGGCTGCGGCAAGCCTGGCCGATCACTACACTAGACCATATTCAGGACGCCGCAGCGGTCGCCGAAGACTCACTAAGTATCTTAAAAACTTAGTAGTTTACTACCTACTTAAATACCTTTATAAATAACTACTAAAGTTAAATAATATAATATACTATAAAACTTATAAATAACTTTTATAATTTACTAAAAGATATAAAAATAAAGTCTCTAATTATTCTTTAGATAAACTAAACTAAAACTACTCTCTTAAATTATTATAGTTTATA
>JAOWMA010000577.1:0-16297 GCA_025962755.1 Colletotrichum tropicicola
AGTTTAACCTAAGAGAAAAAAACTAAACTTATAATATTTTTTTACTTTTATAACTAAAAAAATTCTATAACTTAGTAATAATACTAATAAGGCCTCTAGTAACTTATAATAATAATAATATATATAAAATAAAAAAGATCCTTAGGTATAAAAGACTATAGAGATAAAAAAAATACTATATTAAGTAAAAAGATTATAAATTAATAAATAACTTATAAAAGCCCTAAGAGAATATATTAAAAGAATTATAAAAAGTCTATAAGTTAGGTTTAGAGTAGAGAAATACTAAAGGACTATTAAAGAAAATAAGAAAATAATAAAGGGTAAAATAGTTTTATTTAGTATAATAGTTAAAAAACCTAAATAGTTTTTAAGAGTCTAAAAAGTAATAGTAATTCTTAAAATACCTAAAGGTGTAAACTACTAGTAGATTAATAGGAGGGTATTAAGAGAAAAGTGAGAGAGAACTATACTAAGTATTAGTCTCTTTACTACTATCCTTACCCTAACTATCTCTAGAAATAATAATACTAATTTTTTTATTAAAAAGTAAATTAAAAATTTAGTAATACTAGAGAAATAGTTAAAATAAACTAATAAAGGGTATTAAGAGAATACTAAAAAGAGAATAATATATAACTTAGTTATATACTTTAGACTAGTTAAATAATAAACTCTAAAAACTTATAATAATAATAATATTAACTTTAATAGTCTTAGTCTATACTTTAATAATAATATAAATAATTTTCTATTTTTTTACTAAATAGTTAATAACTATAGTTTACTTTTTAGTAGAAAAAATAGTAAACTCTAGTATTATAAGCTTATACTTATAGGCTAGTTACTCCTTCTTTTTTATTTTAACTTTTTACTTAGTATTAAACTTATTAGTACTATTAACCTTAGTCTAAAGAACCTTTTTACTCTTAATTTAAACTTTAGTAATATTATTCTATATAAATATAAATAGGAGAGTATAGGGAAGGGGTAATAATAGAGTAGTATAGTAAATATACTTTATTATACTAAAAGATAGTATAAAAGTTAAGTTTATAATAAAGGTCCTTAAATACTACTTTTAGATAAAGGTTAGTAGGAATAGTAGAGTGGGAGAACTATAAGGGATTAATAATAGTTTTAATAATTATAGAGTAACCTTCTTAAGAGAGAGAGTTAATATACTAGGATATAAGTTTTATTATAAATAATAGTATATATAGTATACTTATTACTAGTTATTAAAAAAAAAAGTATATTAATAATAGACTATAATAAAGGGGTACTAAAGGCCTAATGAGAGTATACTTTTAATAATAATATAGTAAAGAAGGTCTCTCTAACTAACCTAAATAGTTATATAATAGAGATAGTAAGTATAAGAGAGGGGGTATAAGTTATTATTATTAAGGTTATTATTATTATTATTATTACTAGGGCTAGGGGGGGGGGCACTAGAGGGGCTACTAGGAGGGGGAGAGCTAGGGGGAGTAGGGCCCGGGGGTATAAAGCTAGAGGGCGCAGGGCCCGTAGGACCCAGAGAGGGAACTACTTTAGGAGGTATTATAGTAATAAGTATAGTAATAATAGTAGTAATAGTAATAGTACAATAGTAGGAGAGTAGTAGTATTATAAAAAAAAAAAAATATAATATAAAAAAGGTTATTATTATTTTATTATTATAAAAAAAAAAGAGAAAAGATTCCCTATAAAAAAAAAAAATACTAACCTAAGATATAGTAACTTTATAAATAAGATTAAAGTAGTTAATACTATTTAAATAAAAATACTATAATAATAAAAGAAATCAAATATAAAAATAGTTAAAGACTATTAAAAAGAGAGTTATTAATATAATAAATAAAGAGATAATATAAAGAGTTATTTTATTTAAAGTATTTAATTAAAAGTTATAAAATAAAAAGGTCTTTTTATATAAAAAAACTATAATTATAGATTAATATTAAGAAGTTTATAATAAAAAAGCTAAGAGAAGATTACTAGGGGGTATTTAGGCCCCTAAGTTAAGTTTTTAAGTAAACTAAGTATAGTTTTTTTTAAAAAAAAAGACTACTAACTAGATAGATAATATTTATTACTAAAAAATATATATTAACTAAAGAAATAACTATAATAACTAGAGATAAATAAGTTAAAAAGTCTCTTAAGTTTTTTAACTATAGTATATAAGATAAATTATTATTAAAAATTAAATAATCTATTTAGAGGTTAGTATAATAAAAGCCCTAAAGTAAAACTTTAAAGGTAGAGAGATTGTATTAAATACTTAAGATTAATAATAAATAATTATAACTTAAGGGGGGTAGATAATAAGGTATTAGTAAAATACTAGTAGTAAAATAGGTTTTATTAAAATATAGTTTATTTAAAAAACTAGATTTAAGTAGAGCCTATAGAAAACTCTATAGGTTTAGAATTAAATACTAGTATATACCCACCCCTAATAGTAGTATCGTTAACTCCTTCACTCCGTGCGACCCAGCCTTCTAACAACTTAGCCTGCAGCAGCGACCCCGCCATCAACCTTGGGCCAGAGTGTTGGCGCAAGTTCTCCTGTCTTAGCTTTCTCCACGTTGGCTTAGCGGAAGAAGAAGACAGCCCTCTTGACCTAGCGTCTAAGCGCCGGAGAAGCGGCTTATGTTTATTTAACCAATGAACCGCGTTTCCAGCTTTCAAATCATACGAGGCTAAGTACGTGGTGTTGATGGTGTTGAGGGCCTCGACAAGAAGTTGAACACTCATACCTGGCCCCCGTGGGCGTGATGCCGCATTCTTCCTGAATCCTACGAAGTTAGCAACCACTACGGACGATTCAAAGACGTCATGATATCCGCTGGACACTTAGTGAAAGTAATCTTCTATCCTTTACAGCCGACAAAAACCTAAGGTAGGGTGGAAAATCATCGACGACTTTCTGATTAGGAGGACCACCTTCACTGTCGGGATGGCCCCGGTGATCCTGGGGTCGGACCCAGCCATTTGGCTCGGCGTGTATGGGAACCATCCAAAAGAGACGACTGGAGACGGCCACGATGAGCTATTCCAGATCAAACGTCAGTCGTGACGTTCCATGTGTCTGCAGGCCGCTGCAAATCCACCCGCGCAGCGCGGGGGAGGGCTGCAAAAGCTGGGGTTGCTCGTTTCGTTTCCACCCAGTTTGGAAGTGCAATTAATAACAACAGCCCCCAGGTTCTGATACACCTTTGTTTCTACTGGCTGTCTAGGCTCTGGGCGAGGATCTCGGATGCAACATGGCCTGGCGCCCCCACGAGTCTCGGTGCCCGGGAAGGAAACAGACATTGAGCCTGGTCAATTTGAGGTTCTGAACATGAGGAGTGGATATGTATACGTAAACCACCATGGATGTCTTCCTTTGGACCTGTTCCTACGGGGAAACGGTATGCACGTTCGCTCGCGTGAGGTCCTCGCATGCAGGCTTTTCTCGACCCTCAAACATCGCATTCGTTGTGGCTGCTATTAGCACGCACTCCGAGGTCATTCATTGGGCTCGTGCCTTTCTGATCGACTGCAGGCGTCCGGTTTGGACATTGTTCTTCCCCAGATTGCGGGGATGCAGGTGATGAGGTGCCATGTCTTTCGGAGAGGCCGACGTCGTCGATCCAGCCGACCTAACCCGATCATGAACAGCTGTTAGACTTACCTATTGTTTGCAACCACGTCTCGGAGGAAGCAAGCCAATCTCTTGTCACGCGAGCACATTGCATCTTGCACGGCGGGTGATGATGTCGGACTCCCATCTCCAGGTGAGGTCAAGCTGGTCGTGGCATGGCGCAACATTGATCCTAGTGCGTACGCGTTTACAGAGCAAGGTTGCACCGGTCAGAATGCAGCGGGACCCTGGGCTTCCGAGCAGGGAATGGGAGCACCCACGGCGAACGGGGTGCAGCAAGGGCCGTACGTACAGGACATACCGACGTGTGGGAGACGCAGCTCTGCGGCGGCGAGGCTACCAAGATGGCGGTCAAGCTAGGTTGTGCGTGTTTGCCAGCTTCTCGCATCATTGGATGAACAAGACGTAGGAGCGCTGGCGGATGCGTGAAGCTGCATTGTGCATCCTCCCCTCACGTCCAATCCTGTGATCGACGATGTCACGTCGAGGTCTCCCCCAAATTGGATGCGGCCGCACACAGGTCGAAAGACGAACCGTTTACTTTTCGTCATCCACTCCGAGACCACGCGACTTCCCCATGGGGACGGTGAATAGCAGGCAAACCATCTGAATCATGGATCTTGCTGGATCTGCTCTTCCGCGGTTAAGATGACAGACGGTGGGGTATCAAGCTCAACCGTGGATATCCTGATCGGCCTTCATCCCGCCGCCACTGACGGCATTCGCTCCGGCGTCACCGACTAGCCAGACTCCAACGCCAACCTTGTCGAATTGGGCGCGGTGGGGGGGTCCGGGGGCTGGGCTTTGGGGTAAAGTTGGGGGAAGAGGAGGATGAGGAGAGGGTCATCCAAGGGCCATCCAGCGGTCATCGAGTGCCCGCACGCGTTGATGACTGGCGGAGAGACTCCCGATAGTGTGTGTATGACTCTGTGACGGTTCACCACATATAAAAATGCCCTCACCCTTCCCCTCTCGCCAAGTCGCCGAGAAGAAGCGTTAGCCCATGCATGCCCAGCTTCGGCCTCTGACGCTGGGCAACTCTTGGCTTCCCACTCGGCCTCTGGACTTTTACACACCAAAGTCTTGGCCATGGACGATCCAGTCCAGCGCCCCTCGCGGGGTGGTTGGCTGCACAGGAGAGGCGCGGTCTGAATATGCCTCATAGTCGCCGGCAGCCCGCACGGCGCGGCGCTGCGCTCGACGCTACCTTTGGCCCGGCGGCACGCTCCCACTGCATCTCCAAGCACAGAGGATGCTGCAAAGAGGAGCCGTCCCAGATGTAGGGTCCGAGATGGACGGGGTCCCGGCCAGACTCATGGGGCTCGAGATCCGGGGAATCATCGCCGCGTCGCTTCTGTCAACTGTCAACCGCTATCTGACACATCCGTGGATGCGCCCTCGGGGCCCCCAAAATGGAACACCTCCCCAATGTGTTCGTCCTTACGGATACTGCAGGCCGCTGACCTACTTCTGTTGCTGCGCTGGCCCACACCGGGGAGATGAGACTGGAACCGTGCCATGAGTGCCGCCCCCTTCGGTTCATGATGCGAGTGGTGATTCACAGGGATGAACAGGTCAGACTGCCCCTCCTGGCTGGTCATCTGCAATCCCACATCATCGTCAGACATTACCATGCACACTAAAACAAACATTGCGGCGCGGACGATTGGTCCCTCGCCGCCCTCGAGCCTGGGGTGGCTAGTACCATCTGGAGTACGGGGATCTTCCGAGATGCTGCAGACATACGGATACACATACGCAGCACATATTTCACATCCATCACTATTAGCAGCAGTGCCATGTATGGCCCGGCCCATCTACCCCAGACCCCACGTTCTCAGCTCCCCGTCCATGTGGTTCCTCTGCGTACATGTACCAACTGGACAGATACGAGAGGCCCCCGGTGAGGAGCCCCAACGCCCGTCCAGCTCCAGCTGCAACTCTAATTCATCGACTAATGAGAACTCTCTACGACTTCTCCCGGGAGGCTTCTCCAACCGAAGCTGTGCAAGTCCTAGCGCGGGAGAGATTTCTAGCGCGGCCGAAGCATTCTAGCGCGCCACGCCAGAAGGAAGCTTTCTCGTCGCCCAACTGCCGATCCAACGACGACCTCGACCTTGCGTGCCAAGAACGACGGCTTAACCAAGTCTGACTGTTGACATGACCTGGTGTGAGCGGCCATACCACCACGGGCCAGCGAGCGGTGCCTCCTCTGTCAAGGGAACCCCAGGCTTTCTCCCAGGTGAACCACCTCATCCGGAGCGTTGGCTAAGCTTGAGACAAGGTTGGCACTGGTTGGCGCTACTTGGCACTACGCCATTTTCTTGGAACCCGCATGCACTTCGCTCTCGGCGGTCCGGTGGTGGTGTTTACGAATCTAGACCGCGCGAATTGAAGCCACTCTCGTGCTGTCGTTCGACCGCTCGCCATATCCACCATCCCCACGGAGAAGCACGCATACGACGGGGCAAGCTGGCCGAAGGCGAGCGAAAGAACGCGGGGACAGCTGCGGGGGAACATGGAGTCATGAACACACTTCTCCTTCTCCCCACCGACCGAGCCCCTTTACCCCGGATGGAGACGAGGCACAGCCCACAACACGCACCGACGAGATGCGGGCGCCCCAGACCGCATTTGGCGCCCTACACAGAGCATTGGAACGGGCGTTCTGCCTATCTAGTCAACCTGGTCTCTAATCACTGGACGAACGATGTTTGGGTACTTGGTGTTGACCTGAGGCGAGTCAGAAGGCCGCAGGGCCAAGACACCCGCCCCCCATCCATCATCAATATTGAAGCCTCCGGGGATTTTCCTCACCCTCGTCCGGCAGTCTCTACTGCTACGCAGTACGAAAAGAAGGAGGGGGGAAGGCTCTTCTTGGATCGGCCCCAACCTTCGCCAAGCAGCCGGGGGGGAAGACAGGCAGTGTGACAGTGTCCACGCTTGGTGTTCTCTTAGTAACCGTCTTCTGTAGCACAATCTGTCCGGTAAGCACTTCCTGCCGACGCTGAGAATAGCAGATAGCCGACGTGCGCTCACAGCCGGCCGCCTGGGCGCGCATCCCATGGATGCTGCTCGCCATCCGTCTGGGCAGCCCTCTCGTCGGAAAAAGGACCAGACAGGACAAGACGTTCATGGATGTCGGAACATGTCGGGCATGACTTGGCAAAACAAAGAAAAGTGTATTTGCTCGCGAACTGGTGTGGGTGTCCCAAATGTGACTGAACCCATGCACCCAGTCGATCGCGAGCACGACATGGGAGCACGGTGTGGGATGGGAGCGTCAAGCTCCTTGTCCTCGTTGTTCCACGAGCTCTGAGCCTGGGCATCCCCACCACGGCCGACTACATAACAGCCCCCATCCCCGGGCGGCTGACAACATGAGCTCGAAGTTTGTCCTCCATGGTGCTCTGAGCTCAGCGACGCCAGCGGTCATCATCAGTTCTTTTCTACTTCATTGCTTCAGATCGAAGACTTCTGCGAAGTCTAGACACCGTGGACAACTCGCACCATGGCTCCCAACAACGCCAATAACCAGGCTGATCTCGACAAGAGGGATGTCGAGCCTCAGTTTTTCGAGGATGAGAATCCCGAGAAGCCCATCCCCAGGACCGACGGCAAGATCGATTACTCTGGTGCCCATGAGAAGACGGACCCGAAGGAAATTGCCCTTGTGAAGAAGCTGGACAGATGGATCATGGTTAGTTCTCATTGACTTGAACTGTAGTATTTTGGACTAACACGCCTAAAGCCGATGCTTTGGTCGATGTACTGGCTGAACGTAAGTGTGAAACCACATGTGCCAGATCATGGACTTGCGCTGACGGAGACCCTCTAGTACCTTGATCGTAATGCCATCGCATTGGCACGTCTTAATGACCTCGAGGAGGACCTGAACCTCACGAGCACCCGTACGTTACGGAACTCAGCTCGTATGATACCTGATCCATGACTGACAGCCATGCAGAGTACCAGACCTGTGTCTCTATTCTCTTTGTTGGTTACATCTTGTAAGTTGAACGCGATCGATTTCTGCATCGCTTGATGCTAACGTCACTTTCCAGGGGCCAAATCCCATCCAACATGTTCCTTACTCGAACCCGGCCCAGTCGCTACATGGTACGTCGGTTCACTTCAATACAAGAAACACCGAGGATGGATGGGCGCTAATACTTGTGCTGTAGGGAATCATGATGATGCTCTGGGCCGTTGTCAGTGCCTTGACCGCTGTCTCCAAGGACTTTACCGGTCTTCTTCTGACCCGCTTCTTCCTGGGAGTCACGGAAGCCCCGTACTACCCGGGTGCCGTCTACCTCCTCTCCCTCTTCTACACCCGTAAGGAGGTCGCGACCCGTATCGCCATCCTGTACACTGGTAACATCCTTGCTACTGCCTTTGCCGGTCTCATCGCAGCTGGTATCTTCTACGGCATGGACGGCGCCGGAGGCCTTGCTGGCTGGAAGTGGCTTTTTATCCTCCAAGGCGCCGTCACCTTTCTCATTGCTATTGTTGGATTCTTCCTCCTGCCCGACTTCCCGCAAAACACAAAGTGGTTGACTCAGGAGGAGCGCGACCTCGCCTACAACCGTATGGAGCTCGACACCGTCGCCAACAAGGGCGAAACCAGCACCTGGAATGGTCTGAAGCAGGCCGCGAAGGATCCCATGGTCTGGATCTTCTGCGCGATGGCTCATATGCATCTTGCCGCCAACGGATTCAAGAACTTTGTGAGTTGAACGCATCAAACGCAGTGACAGTCGTGACATGAGAAGGCTAACATTCGGGCAGTTCCCCACCGTCGTTGAGACTCTCGGACTCGGCACCACCCTCACTCTCGTCCTCACTTGCCCTCCCTACCTCGTTGCTGGCGCCGTGACCATCGCAGTATCTTGGTCTTCTGGCAAGTTCAACGAGCGAACCTGGCACATTACCATCTCGAAGACCGTCGCAGTCATTGGCTTCGCCATCGCACCGGCCACGATGAGCATGGCTGGCCGATACGTGGCCATGTGCATCTTCACCATTGGCACCTATGGTGTCAACTCGCTGATCCTGGGTTGGTGCGGCAGTGTGTGCGGTCAGACCAAGGAGAAGAAGGCCGTGGCCATCAGCATGGTCACCATGATCATGAACGTCAGCTTCATCTGGACACCTTACCTGTGGCCCAAGAGCGACGAGCCCCGCTACGTCATTGCTATGGCGAGCAGTGCCGCTTTCAGTGTCATGACTGCTGTCCTGGCATGGATCGCGAGGGTCATCATGATGCGCCGCAACAGGAAGCTGAGGGCCAGCAACGACGAGACTACCGTCTTCTACGTGTACTAGGAGATGTATGAGGAAGGAAGTGGGAATGTATGTTGCGATGGCTGGTTAAGGCGCCAAAAAGCCGAGCCCAAACTTTGATAATGCTAGATCTTGTGCCAGCAGTCCACATCAAGCCCAAGACAGTTGAATGATTCTTGTCCACAACACTTTTTGATGATACACAAAATGGTGATAGTGATCAACGCAGTGAACAACAATGCCCTGCACATTCTCCGGGGACAATTTTGCTTTTGCTGCTAGGTCCACTAGAGTTACGACGGGTTATCTGAATGTAGACAACAAATCGATGTAGGTTACCGCTCATATCGGAATGAGGAAGACGGAACACTTCACCAAAAGCTATACCATCATACTTTAATTCAAACCTTCAAGCCCAATTATTGATTGATATAATTACGAGAATTAGTGAATCATCTTTAAGCTAGGGTAACTTTCGTAAAGAACTATTAGGCCCTTTTCATCTCACTCAATGATGCGGAAGGATCTCTATCACTGCTTGGCACGAGCAACAAAGTAATACAGCATGCCCCGATCAAAATGACGTCCCCCTTCAACGTGGAAAAAGCCAGCCGATGTGGCTGCGACTGGATGTGTGAAGGCCAGACCAGAAAGTTCCTGCATCTGCAAGCTGGCGAGTGCGAAAGCGGGCTACCGGATGATGAATCCAATCCTATCTTCATAACCTTTGGCCGCTATGACAGTCCACATCTTCGAGTAACCTAGCTTACAGAGTTTCACATAGAAGTCAGACATGAATGCACTTGACTGGATGACCTTCGTTTGGGCCGGCGTACAGTTCTGGTCAATCACTCAATCACAAGTATATGCTTCGAGATTCACAATGCCATTGTTGTGCTTCAACATTGAAATGATGACAAAATAGACCTTGGAGGAACGGGAATTAGGCCATTGAGGGTCGCTGAGAAGGAAAGGCTCAGCGCAAACCGGTCTCTGTACCCAAACAGGAAACCAGCAGTAGGGGTTAATGCCATGACCCGAAATGGTGGAAATCGCCTTCATCCAACACAGCAATGAATCCACGCATCGTGGATGCCTCATTCAAAGAGAGAAACATCCTCTTGCTGCCCAGGCTGCGCTGCTGACACCTAGCTCCACCTTGCAGTTCTCAACCTGGAGCTATCGGATTCAGGCCGGAATGGCCAGTCGTTGGGGACGACCAAGGCAACTGAGGATTTGTGAAGGAACAAAACCCTGTCTTGTCTCCCCCATGTCGTGCGAAGAAGGCAGTCGTCCGGCTCGAGTAATACCTCCTCATTGGGCAGCCTGGCCATGAAAGTGCGTCATACCACAGCACCGCCGTAAGCAAGTCGGATTTCCCCGACAAAGAGTCAGGATGGCCGGCGTAGACGAGAGCCGGGGGACAAGCGAGCGCCCCTTGATGCACTAAAGTTCTCACCTAAGCCGCTTCCGACGGTAAGATAACCAGACATTCAGGCAACTCCGTTCTTAAATGTCAGCCCTATCGCCCCCAACTTCTGCACGATGTGGACGACACCAATCTGCCAATAACATCTCTGTCGATGTTTTACATAGCGATTTCGACTCAGGCTGGGCCAGGCGCGACAGAATGATGGGTTCGGCCTCAAGGACAGCCGCCGATACCGCGGCAACACCAGCACCGGTGCTGTTGACATTCGCCATCGATGGCCGACCCCGAGCGAGCCGGAGCAAGAACACGAAATCGCGGTCAGGATGCGTCACATGCAAGTGAGTGGCATGGGTGTTGGTTACATGTTTTCATTCAACGAACAGCAATGATTGATGTCTCTCCAGGAAGCGGCGAATTCGATGCGACGAAGGAAAACCCTCATGTTTGAACTGCGCCAAGTCCAGGCGAACATGCGAAGGATACATGTACGTCCAAAAGGCTCCTGGGCCCAGATGATGAAGATGATGGGGGAATCCCGCCCGCTGCTCATCAAACCCAATTACGAATCCTGTCTTTTCACCGACCAGCTCGAAAAAGACCACTTCGATTACTGGATGTCTTTCACAAAGGAGTTCACCTTATTTCCCAGCGATCTCATGTCGCAAATGATGCCGCAAATCGCCCGCGAAGAACCGGCCATTCGCCACGCCGCTTTCGCAATCGGTGCCGCGGCTATGGGCACTGCGAGTCGCGTCGATCGAACGTCCGGCAACGGACCCTTTACACATGAGGCGCTGAAGCACTACGGTCGTGCGATCCAGATCATCCGGAACAGCGCGCATTCGGCTAGGAGCATACCTCGCGCCATTCTGTCGTCTCTGTTGTTCGTTACATTTGAGTCTCTGCAGGGGAACCAACAGGCGGCACTGTCACACCTGAACCACGGTTGCAACATGCTCGACCAGGTGACGCGGGAGGGGGTGCCCGGTGAATGTCCCCCGCAATTGACAGAAGAGGTCTTTTATTCTTTCCGGCGCTTCTCGCTCATTTCCTGGAGCCTAAACGGGTTTCATCCAACCGAGACGAAGACTTTCGTGCCTTGGTGCTGTCGAGGAAGAAGGACCCGGTACGCTATCGACGAGATGCCGGCAAGCTTCACCGATCTCTCGGAAGCCCAAAAGTGGTGGGACATTGTCCAGCATCACATCATATATAAGTCCAAAGTGGCTTCTGGATTTGCGTTTGAGAACGTGCAGTTCAGATCTCCCATCGCCATGTCGGCCATGAACCCGGACGATGCCAAGAAGTATCTCGGAATACTGGAGAGCTGGGAAGCAGGTTTTAAGCCTTTGATGAAGGGAGCAGTGCTAAAGAGAGCATCAAACACGCAGGTTTACCTGCAGATGGTGAGCTTGCGGCTCATGTATGTGTCCCTCGCGCTCGCAGTCAAAAGTTTACACTACACCAACCTGGACACCCTTGCTTCCTCGACCACGTCCTTCCGAGTGATGGTCTCCCTGAGCAGGATAATACTCTCTGAGCAGCGCTCCGCAAGGGATCCTTCCCAGGAAATCTTCTCGATGGAGACGAGCCCGACCTGGCCGCTGATGGTCGTCGGAATTTTCTGTCCCGACACGAAAACGAGGGACGAAGCTCGCCAGCTGATGCGCGACTATCCCCGCCGGGACGCTATTTGGGATTCTCGGTCGTTCGAGGCGATGTGCAGAGCGAGCCAGGAACTTCAGGAGGAACGAGGCGGAAGTCACAGACAACATTGCGAGAACCTGCTCCGCCAGAAGGAGATCACCTTTTGTAAGGACGGAATCCGCAGGAGGTATTATCTGCCGGGCGGGAAGGATGGAACGTGGCAGCTGGACTACGAACGACTAACGCCGTACGACTTGGAATGAACAAGCCTGATATGGTGTGGCATGTTGGTGATGTCTGGCAGGGGAATTCAAGGACCACGACTGCACAGGCGGTATTTGGATCTAACAATGTCAATTATACACCAACCGGGCTTATATTTCGAAATAGCAAGTCTTCTCGCAAGTCTGCATGATTAGAATAGCCATATTTTGAGGAGAAACAAGGCAATAATTCACATTTGTCACGATTTTTGGATGCGTGTACCATTTGGATTTGGAAGCTCCGACCTAGACTTGGGTCTTTAGACGGACTATTGAGAGACCACTGGCCTGCCAGAAGTCAAACAGGGGGAAATTCCGAATACATCGAGGACATCGAGACAATTACTTGCACTCAACATTCCCCTTGTTAGCCGTGCAAGTGCCGTCGACAACATACGCCCACTATCAAATCTGTTAGGTTTTCCCTCGATAAGTTGCGTGACCATATACTCACGTTCTGGAAGCCCCCATCTCCCTTGAGCGAGAAAGACCCAGCCTTGAACTGAATGACGTCGAAACTTTGGCCTGAATTAGAGACAACACGGGTGTAGCTGAGACAAACTGAAAACAAACCTAACGTCGGAGCCGATCTTGGCCTTGTACTTGGTGCTGGTGCGGTCGATAAACGTGCCCTTGAAGTCGTATCCCACATTCGACATGATGACGTTGTTCTTGGTTCTTGCCCGCACTTGAGCCACCGTGTTCTGAGTGAAAGCTTGACGACGCTGGGAGGTCAATCAGCATCAGAAGGCTACGAGTGCCTTGAGATGTTGCTCACCTTGATGTCATCATCGACCATGCCTTGAATCAACTTGACAACCTTGCTGAGAACGTCGGCGACGGCGCTGGCTGCATCTGCCTTACTACCAAGACTACGATGAGGTCAATGTCAGCAGCCGAGATTCGGGGTTGATTCATCTGAAGCCAGGGGTGACTTGCCCGCCAGCAGGTTCTTTGGCTGGTGCATTTGCTGGCACAGTGATTTGAGCGGTGGCATTGTCGGTTTTGACCGTGACGGTTGTCTTGAGATCAGGTTAGTATTCCAGGGGCTCTGAAACTTGAAATCAGAACCTTACGTCTTGTCGTTTGTCCAAGTACGCCGCAGAGGCAGCGACGGCCATGGCGATGGAAATTGCAAAGGTAGAGAAGCGCATGATGACTGGATAGGCTTATGGTGTTTACTAATAAATGGTGAGATGGCTTTTAGTTAGGAGGCTATGTTGATGTGCAGCTGGTAGAGATACT
The DNA here is from genome assembly GCA_025962755.1 of Colletotrichum tropicicola. Taxonomy (NCBI): domain Eukaryota; kingdom Fungi; phylum Ascomycota; class Sordariomycetes; order Glomerellales; family Glomerellaceae; genus Colletotrichum; species Colletotrichum tropicicola. The sequence continues at coordinate 13,523 of JAOWMA010000577.1, forward strand.
GAGAATGATGTGCATGATGAAGTAGGAGCCACAGCGATGATTTATAGCGTTCACACTTTGCTGCTTTAAACGTTTTTTTAACCAGGCTAAGAGGCCTCTAATATCGCGAGGGTAATCTATCGCAGCCATGATGTACGGCATGGGTAGGTGATTCCGTCAGACGCTTTCAAAGGCCGGGCCTCATTCTCGGGAAGATCTTGACAATGTCCCTCTGCGGTCATTAGGTAGGTAAGGTACCTAGTAGTCGCTTCACTGGTACTCCAATAAATGCTGTAAAATGTTCTGGCGACAAGATGCCGGCGCTGAATGGCTAATGACGAGACGACGTCGCAAAATTAACCTTACGTTCATTTCCAGACAAGTCGTGAGGCACAAGCATGAGAGGGACATCGAATGCATGTCCCTGCGCTTAAGGTTCTGACTACCCATGAAGCATACGGTCACCTAAGTGAGTGTAAGTTGATTGGGCATGAGTTTGACGGGAATGATGAAACCGGATGACGGAGACTGCTCACCCAGTTTACAGGCCGCGGTCTGTCACGCGGATCAGGGTCGTCCGGGCGGCCTAGAAGCTGGATGCCTTTTCGTCTGATCTTCGGCACCTCGACTGGCACGTTTGTCACTGATGGACAAGCAAGACAGCACGTGGCTGATGCATCGAACATGGCCTCGGACGGCAAGCTAGGGAACTTGAAATTGACTTTGCATGTTTCGTGTTCAGCCTCTTCACGCCGAGATTTGAGCACGACGTGCTAGTATCAAAACACTGAAGCGGACTAGATAGCCAGACTTGCCGTGGACATATTCAAGATGATCATTAGTCACGATGTGAAGGGTTATAGATGTAAATGAAAATGTCGACCGCGGTGTAAATGGATCTCACGCCATGATCTCACTCTGTGGGCCACGACTTGAGCCCCAACCACGATGCTGGCCCCTTGGTTGCCGCCTGTGAAGTTGACGTAGATAAGTATGAGAAACTATGAATCGCTACTATAGAATTGCTTGCATGCATTGCAGGCGGCTTTTGCAGGTATTACTTGCGTGATAACCATGTGCATTCGGCTCCACGATGTAGCTAGTTCTGAGAACAACTGATGTCTTGAGCACATCCAAACATCTCCCCCGTTGATTCTATCGGCGATGGGCGAAGTCTTTATCCACCGGGAATCTATACACATTGAGCATAGAAATTTCACTTCAAGGGGCGTTGAGGACTGCTGTTCAACTAACAGCAAATACGGTATCGCTTTGTGCAATTGCATCGTTGGGAATGAAAATCTATCAACGTTGCCCGAATCTGTGCAATTATCAAAAGAATATCCCAAGAGTTCGGAACTAGTTTTGGACTCTACACGAAGTTCACTCATGGCTTTTTGTTTTGGGCTGTCTACGGTCGAGTCGCTGACTGGCGTCCTCATCAACGCTTTGGCTTCGACTCAGCCCTGTGAAGGCTCACCCTTATCCAGGAATCACTGGTGTCTCTTGACGAGCCTATCTGTTATCTGGACTGGAGACACCTGTGGGGCTTCTGAAGGAGACAATCAAGCAAGGTGTCAAATGAATTGATCTTGGCGGTTGATAAGGCGTGAGTATGTCCCCCTGGACTTTATCTCATCAAGCCCGTCCATGACGTGCTCGAATGCGACATCCCGCCCTACGACATGTACTTAAAAGGGGACACCTTCGCCTTGGGGATCTGATCGCTATCAAACTCTATCTACACTTCTATTGTCTCCTCTTTCTTGCGTGCGGTTTGCAGCGACTTCCAAGCGGTGAGCACATTTCGCGATGGGCCCGACAAGTACGGCCGCATATTTTTCTTCTTCCAGGCGGTGAGGAAGCATCTACAGCACACAACATCGTACGACGGTGACAATCGGAGAGCGAAAAAGTTTTACGATGCAAAGACCATGCAACGGGGAGATTATGGGCGCCAAGATCGCATTTCTCGACCGTCGCACAAGGAGGGACGCGCAGAAACAGCCGCAGGTCCAACGCATTGAAGTGCGCCTGGTCGGATGACAGCGACAGCACCGGTGCAGGACAAGGCGGAAAAGAAAGCACGAAAAAGGAACATGGAAAGGGGAGCCAGAGCGCACTGAGAGCGCGGAAGCGCGGCGAGACAAGCCGGCATCTGCGCCAGTTGAGCACCGGGAGCAATGTTGAAGGCGACGTCGACGTCAACGTCACCCTCCCGTCAGACCAAAAACCGGGCGACGAGCGTTTCGACAGAGGAAAGTCGCGTGTCACAAGCAGCCTCGGGCTCGCTAGCGGCGCAGTCCTTGGACATTGTTGATTGTTGATCTCTCTCTCTCTCTCTCTCTCTCCTTTACGAAGGAACATAGTGTGTAATAATGGATTTTTATTCGGGAAGCTGTGTATTTACGCCCCTGTACCCCCCCTTACCCTCGCCCCCCTACTCTAAGTCTTTTAGGCCCCTAAGTCTCTCTTTTATTTAATAGTTTACTTAATAGCCTTTTTAACCCTTTTAAAGTATTTAGTATAAACTTAGATATATTTAACTATTTTTTTATTTTTTTAGTAAAAATCTTACTTTTAAAAGTATTAATAGATTTTTTTAAAGTATTTATAGATTTTTTTAAAGACTAGATTATTATTAGATTTTTTATAATTATTAGTTTTTTAGTATTAGTTTAACTTTAAAAGTTAGTTAATAATATAATATATAAATACTATTTTTATTAGAGAGTATTTATTAAAATATATATTATACTTAAGTTAATAAATATATTAGTTAAAACTAAAAAAATT
>JAOWMA010000578.1:0-16278 GCA_025962755.1 Colletotrichum tropicicola
CCCCCCCCCCCCCCCCCCCCCCCCCCCCCCCCCCCCCCCCCCCCCCCCCCCCCCCCCCCCCCCCCGCCCCCCCCCCCCCCCCCCCCCCCCCCCCCCCCGCCCCCCCCCCCCCCCCCCCCCCCCGGCGGCATGGCGCCGGTCGAAACCCGCTGCGTCGGGTCCATGGGCTTGTCTGTGAGACCCGTTTGTAACTTTGTTTCCCAGTCTCTCCCGCCCCCGCCGTTTCTTTTTTGTTCGGCGCCGTCGTCTCACTCGACACCGCGCTCACAGACCGAGGCCTCGCCCAGACGCCTCGCGCAGGCACAGATGGGGCCCAGTATTGATGCTGTCCTCTGCAGTCTGCAGCCCTTTTTCTTCACGCGCACACGCCCCGGCCTTGGCTCGAGGGCCGCATCTTTTGGGTAAGGTCTGGACCCCTTCAACAGCATCGCAGAAGAAGTGCGCTGGATGGGACACGGGCTAGTGCCTACGTTGTAGCGCGGTGACGCCTCCTGCTGCGATGTGTAGTTCCGTCCACCTGGAGGTCCCAGGGCTGTGGTATGGCAGCCAGTAGTGGCGTGTAACGCTGGGTTCTCGCACCAATGGTGAATCTCGCGCTCGGGGAGTTCTAGCTCGAGTGAGCCCTCTCTTCCGCCAACGACGGCAAATCCGCCTGCGGCCACCGTCAAGATTCAAGGACTCTGGTGGGCGACCGCAAACTTGAACAGAATATTGTGCAGCTGGGGGCAAAGCGAGGCGCCACTGCCCGGGTGATGAGGCGGGACCTCACAAAGAAGACTCGTGGAATTATCCCAGAGCGCCCCTTCAGCATGGAAAGCACCCTTCCCGGTATCCATCATGAGCAATAGACCGAAACTCGAGTGCTCACAGGGGACATCTTGCCATCTTTTGTCTCGGCGACGAGTTGGCCGTGTTCCGGCGTGGTGACATTCCTGACCTGACAGTCCTGACCCGAGCCGACACACCGTCAAACCATTACGACTGGAAGGCTGATAGCGCTTAGGTGGCCTAGACAACTGTCGTCCTGGCGCGAGTGTGGCAGCTCGCGCTTGAACAACAAGTCCCGAGCGACCGTTGGGAACGTCGCAGCAGGCTGTTTGACTGTGCGCAGGCGGGTCACATTGGGCTTGGGGGCAGGCGACCAGCGGCAAGAGAGGAGATTTCGTGCGCACTATTGCCACTGAGGTCAAGTTGAGGTAGAAAAGTAGACGCGGCAGCAAGCTCGATGTTGCCAGAAGGGGCCCGGTACGGCAGCGACCGGGCCTCACACAATCCAAGAACAGCCTCGACAGGGAGATGGCCAAAGGGCCCGCAGGGGTGATTGGTTCGATTTCTTCCCGCTCCGGTGGTGGGTTTCGCGCGGCTTCCCGCATCGCACGGGGGATGGCGGCGACGGGATACGTTGGCCAACCCCCACACCAACTAAGGTAGAGAGAGGTTGTGATGGTGGGTGGCCGGATGAGCCGTCCCCAACGGCGTTCTCTCCAAGTATCTCCGTGCGAATGTACGGGGCCTCATCCTTGTTGTCGACTTCACCAGGCATGTCACTGCGCGAGGCTTCAGATCCAGCAATCCACGATCACGGGAGCGAGGCCTGTCACGGCCGGCTTCATTCCTGCCAGGTCAGCACAACCAGGCCAAGGACCGATGTGACGACAACTTGGCCGACCAGGTCTTGGGGACATCCCGCGAGATCATCGCTTACGCGACTGCAGGGAGGCTCGACGAGTGCAGGTCCCGGCCGATCGCGATGTCGTTGCGACGCGCAGTTTCTTTCCGCCTGTTCGACCGTCACATCATGCGTCTGTCGAGGGGGCATCATATTTTGATATGTCGATCATTATTCACGCAAACCTTTGACGTCGTATCTGATCTACAGGGGGGGAGTCAATCCTTTTTTGCTCCTCCTCCTCTTTAACAGTCTTCTTCTTTCGGTTGGTTTTTTTTTTTTTTTTTTGGGCAAGGGCAGCAGGTGCAGGGGCATATCCCTGTCGCCAGCTCGCAAGTTGCAATGATTCCAAACCTAGTTTGGAAAGCTTGCATGCTCGCAATAGTAAGCCGTGGCGAGACAAATCTCCCGCAGCTGACCTATCACGAAGAACAGAACAGGGGAGAGGGGGGTTTCTCCCGGAGGAGACGATGCCAGGAGCGCGCAAACGGACCCAAGGCGGTGTACCATTGGGCGATGAGGGGGCCCGTCTACACCACATGTTTCCTTCCCCCTTCCGAAAGCAGACGTGTGAGTTTGTCTCCGTTCATCCTGACTTCTCAACTCCCGGGAGTGTCTGTCCGTGATGGACGGTGACAAGATAGGCATTTAGAAGAACACACCGCACACCTGCGTAGGCCGAGAGAACGGGTGAAACCTAGCCATTCGCGGAAAGTCTTGTATGCAACGACATACCTATGCAGCGTCCAGTGAGAGATGCACCGCATTGGCCTGCGCATGTGGTCCAGGCTGTCCTTGCAGGACTCCATCTCGTTGCGTTTCGTTGCGTTTGTTCCCGTACGAGCTCACTGGTCGTCGCGGTTTGCTGCGTAGCGCGGCGACGAGACGGTGTTGAAGCCTGGATGCCATACGATGAGGTCCATCTCACCATCATCCGTTGTGATCCCTGGATGAACGTGTCAGTGCCTGGGGAGCGACTTTGCGGGACCCGGCTAGATGGTGGAGGAGGTGGTGGTGCGCTGTTGCAGGATCTCACTGGGCCCTAGCCGTGGGTGAACTGCCACCTACCTACCTAACCTAGTGTGCTAGCGTAGCTACCTTAAAGGTAGTGTGCGAATAGACGGGAGGCAGAGCATTGGATGCCTTGGATCCCACTTACTGGTCCACGCTTGTTATGCGTGTGTTCGGAGTTTATCTCATTTGGGGTTAAAGATAGAAACCTTGATTTGACGCGTGTGGGTCTTGCTTCTTTCATACCTCCAGGCAGACACCTAGGTAGGTACCTGAGGTACTTCCCCCCTTCTGCTGCCTCCACACTACGAACCCCCGTATCGTTTGGCCTCTAGGTAGGTATCCATACGGAGACCGTCTCTTCTCCCACTTCTTTCACGCCCCAGGTCTACCTAGCGTCTCCGCCTTTAGATCTCCACTCTCTGGGGGTCTGCCACGTTCAGTGGGGATGAGGATAGCGGAGACACCTCATTACACTGTACCTACGCTGTACCAAGGGCCAAGGCACACCACAATCTACCTCATAAGGGCAAGCATGGGTAATCGAGACAGTGGAGAGAAGATGTACTACTAGATACTGAGGTACGTACTCGGATGCCAGAGACGGCACTCCACGCCCTTTCTAGAGCCAAGAGAAACTCTCGGCCCCGAGCTAGTTCGACGGACGACGTGCTTGGCATCCCAATGATCAGGCCCAAAAATCAGACGCAGGAAAGAGGCAAGGAAAAGAAGAAATTCAAGAAAAAAAGAAGAAGAAGAAAACAAGGGAAAAAAGCAAATCAGGGTCCCCAGGCTGTACCAGACCCCCCCCCCCCCCCCCTGGCTACCAAGCCCGCGCATGCGAAGCTTTGGGGCGGACGCCTTCATCCGTGTGTCTGTGTTCTGGTCCTGGCCCCCAACTTTGCCCCGGCTCCCTCTAGCGGAAACAGTGCAAGAGACCGTCGTCGACTGGTTCCAGAGTCCGCGGCGTCGCTCAAAGGAGGAAGCGGAAGCCACCGGTGGCAGATGACCGACTCTAACAAAGACTCGTAGACTCTTCGAGCCGCCTCCTCAAATCAAAACGTTGTCCCAGGAGTCTGGGTCCGCTGCGCGCCATATCCTGCCTGTCTCTGGCAGCTTGAATAGATGCCGGTGGTCCGTCTCAAGCCTTGCGGCATGACCAAAACCGTTGTGCCCTTGCCCTCTTGCCCTCTTGCCCATCTAAGCCATCAACCATCCATGCCGGATCACGCCGCGCTGCCCCTAGCGCAACTGGGGCCAGCCTCGACTTGGCCGACGTCGCATTGGGCTCTGGGCTCTGGGCTCTAGGCCTGCCGCTTGGGAGTCGATTGCAGACTGCGAGACAGAACTTGTCCAATATCCCTCCCGCCCCGCCCTGCCCGCCTTCCAGCTTCCGCGCCGACCAAGACAGCCCGTGCTAGGCTGTTTCGGGCTGGCTCCTGGGCATTCTCGTTTACCATTTCTCTTTTCACACAAGTGCAATGGCTCTATTCCGTATGGCAGGGTCCTGCCATGTGAGATCTGCGGAATCCAAAGAAACGGGCCCGCCACTACTAGATTCGCTTACCCAAACCCTGCTGTCCATCAAGCGTGACCCCGGTGCGGTCTTGAACCTCTTGAGAAGCTGGTTTTCTTTGGGGCGGAGAACACCACAGCGCCAGGCCATAGCCCCTGGCTAGCGTTCTTCTTGCAAAGTTGCATCTAGTTTATTCGACACAGCGAGGCAATGACGGCCAGTGTTGCTGCTTCTACGGATACCCTGGCTCCCAACTCCGCTCGCCTTCATGTCATGGCATGACCCGCGTGGATCCTGACGGGGACCACAGATGCGGCATGCCTACCACCATGCCTGGTTATGCGAGATGGCGTTGACGGCAGTTTGTTTGGCAGCCTGGATGTTGCATCCGTCATGAGGAATCAGTGAGCCAGGGTCAGGGTGCCTTGAGCAGTGAATCTGATGTTTCGAGTCGCGACACCCTGCCCTAACATGGCTGCGGTGGTAGTTCCGACGTCGATGTCGCCGTGCATGGCAGACGTACGATGAGATGAGGTGCGACTGCCAAAAGGCGGCATTCATTCCAGCCCGTGTCGTCGACGTTCATCAACGGTTGTGTCGCCGAGCTCCATCAAGGGGGCCAAAGACGTCAAAGGGAACGGATAGTCCGCAGGCAGGACGGAATGACAGCGGGCAGACCCACAGCGTCTCTTGATTCCGCGGCACGAGAAACACTGAGCTGAGGGAAGGGAACTCGGAGGGCGTCTATGGCTGCCATTTCGTTCCCACTAATACCGCTATTCCGTCGGCGACGCCGATCTTGGCAACCTTAACAATCGATCATCGCTTCAGCAGCCAATGGGAGACTTCAGTTCTGCAGCCAATCAGCAGCGTTCCTCCACGCCCCTTGGTCCGCCATTCCGTGCCAGTCCGGTCCGCTGCCGCGCTCTTCTGTGCCGCGACCCCTGAGATGATTGGGTAAGGTAGAATGCGGCCGTGACAATCTCACCAATGTCGCGGAGACGACCCGCCGGGCAAGGGAGCTTCTTCCCCCAAGACGCATGCGGCATCTTTTCCCAAGAGCCAGCGTTGGGTTCTCGCAACAGCATGTCCCGCCCGGAAATGATGGCAATTGAACCGCAACGGGGGCAGTGACAGGCATGCAAAGTCGTCTGCCTGTGGTGGCCTTGTCGTCATGCCTGATCCTTGCCCGTGGTCACCCAATCAAGGGCTCAGGCGGTAGCGTCCGTCACACACAATAACAACAGGTAGCGACAGTCAACCGCGGCAAAACGAGCAAAGGCATCAGATCACTCTCGACCCCAGCGGAACCAAAGCAGCTAGCCTGCAGGCCCAGGCAATGTGACTGACTGGTGGAGGAAACGAGGATGAAGTCGAGGTTGAGGTTGAGGGTGAGGCTATCGCACAGCTTACCCGATTCGGACGTCTACGGGGTCCGTGCACAGACCCCTGCACCGTCCCTGCTTGTCGTCCCGTCCGTCATGTCCCAAGCATTCGGATGGTGGACTTGGGTGTCTCCAGCGCGCGTATCCGTACATGTCTCCCACTCCTGCAAGTTGTGGTTCTGTGCTTCCGTTTCTGGCTCCCTTCCGCATCGTGGCCGGCTGGTGTCAGACAGACGACTGGATGGAATGACGAGGAAGAATTGCCAGTTCCCGCAGCGAATGTTGGCCCCAGCAGACACCCACTGTGGCGGGGAACCAGATGACGAGCGGCCAAGGGGTTGTTTTTCCCTCTGCCTCGAGTAGCGCCCAGGACGCCTGAGGTCGAGGTACTCTACCTAAGGTAGACACTTCAAGGTTGCATTGTCTGCAGTAGCCGAGAGGGGGGGGGGGGGGGGGGGCCGCAACGCTGCGGATGGGTGGCCAATGGAAACGGCCAAAAAAGAGAGATACGTTCCGCGAGTCCCAAAAAATGGGCAGGAGATTCTGTTCATAGACCTCCCCCTGGCCTGCCTCCTTCCCTGCACTTGCAGTCTTGCTCCTGTGCGCCTCCACTGCGCTGGCAGGCTCAGCCCTATGCTCCCAAGCCCGTCCCGGCACCCAGGCTACTACCTTAGTGCCATCAGCCACACACCTACCTGCTTGTAGGTACCTCAAGTGCCTAGGTACCTGATTAAGGTACTCACTCCACTTGCCTGGGCTTTCTTTAGCTTGCTTGGCAGCACCCAAAGGAAGGAAGCCCCACCTAGGCGTGCAAGTGCTGCCCGCTGCAGTTGCTTCTGCGAGCCGCTCCTTCCTGCGCAATTTGCATCTCACGCACGAGAAAGGGGCAGACAAAAACGAAGTATCCCAGAGTATCGTGAGACTGTGGAGACGGTACCCGGCGATTCGGTCGATGGAGAGTGCCTTTTTGGACCACATGCGAAACAGCCCTTGGCCAGCTACGCACGACGCCGCTAGAGTCGGTCTCGATGGGCCTCGCTCTGCGAAACTGCATCGCATACATTGAGGTTCGCTTGAAGATGCCAAGGCGGACGGATTGCAACCCTTTTCACGAGATCGACCCATCTCCCCGTCCGCTCATCCCATCCTGCCCGCGCAGCCGTGCACCCGCCAAGGCTGCTTGTCATTCCGTCATGGGATCGCTACCTTACCTTGCTGCAATCGTTGCCTACCTCAAGGTACCTGACATCCGGTAGGACAGTATCATTGAGGTGCTGACCAGCTTTCCCGACCCTTGCCTCGATATTTGCGCCCATCAGCCAGCCCTGGCACCCGTCCAACACGTTTCATTCGCCTTCGTTTCTCGCTGGCTCCTCGCCGAGTCGACCAGCATTGGCCAACCAGCATTCACCAGCAGACGGTCCTGTCATCATCGGCAATCGCCATCTCCCACCTCCCCAGGCACCCAAATCTTTCGCCGGCGAAAGAGTAATCAGAAAGCGGTGCCCCTACTCTTTACAGATTTGCACTTTCGTCTTGGCCAACCATGGCTCTTGGAGGCGTCGCCATGCGAGGCCGCAATCAGCCAACACCGAACCGGTGCAACGGACTCTAGAGCGGCCAGCAAGATACGTGGTGCCCGGGTGGGGAGCCAGTCACAGGCTGTCGATGGTGGTCGTCGGTCTTTGCCTTGCGCGTGTCATTCTTCCTGCATTCGAGAGCAGATTTCACCCGGCGATAAGAGATGCGTCTGTAATTTTAACGGCGCTCTGACACGCATACACGACCCCCTCAGTGTAAGACGCGGGAAAGAGACCCGGAGGCGGCTGCAGCGGCAGGAGAAGCGCCTTCTCTGTTGGACGGCAGCGAGGGACCGCCAATCCACTGGACCAGAGCATTGCCGATGTTCTTCGTAGGGCTGAGCGCCCTGAATGCCTTCTTCGGGATGCAGGCTCGCTGTACTTGATACTGATGCACGGCGGCGCTGGATCAAGTTCCCAGCAACCGGGTCGCGGTGGGCCATGGGGCGGCACAAGGAGCGACGTGCGCGCTGCATGTCTCTTCAAGCACCGCTGCCGACTGACTGGTTACACTCCAACGATGGCATCGCTCGCGGTTCTGGACTGGATCCACACGAAGAACCTTGAGAGCTAGTCGAGCAAGCCATCGAACGAACGCGTGCAACGGGATCGAGACCCCGGAGACTTTACGTCGCGTTTGGTCAATATTGGACCAAATCCCATCCATGGACTGACTGCTTTGTCTGTAGCGCCCGGCACGCGAGTGCGAAGATTCGATGACGCTTGCAAGCGCGCCAGAACATCCCGCAAGCGCGCCAAGACTATGACCATGAAAACCCAGCCGGCAGGTCCCCAGGGCGCTGCGAACGACTCACAATCTCGGGCGGCGGCTTGAGAAATGTCGACTTTGGGACGCCATATCGGACGACGACGATCTCGGGGGGCTCGCCAACCTAGACTAGTTTTGGCGGGTACTTGGACAGCAGCACCATTGACATGCTGCTTGTTTGATGACCACAGGGTTCCTGGGAACAAGAACTCGTGTTGGTGAGGCAAATCCATGCTACCAGGACAGCGGGACGGGGCCTCGCAAGTTGCGGCTACGTGCCACGGGCATGAAACATTGGTGGAAGATCAAGTCTCTGGGTACTGCGCCGACCCATGTCATCACCTCTGGATGGCAGTACTTGGCAAGGTTGGGGTTTATTGGGGCTGGTGAGCGTAGGCCAGGGTTGCACCGCCTCCGAAATTTCTTTTTAAAGATTTTGGCTATCTCCACGACAAGGATGGTACATGCCGTAAAAGCACCAATCAGCGACCGCCGCTGGGTGTCTTGGATGGATGAGCCACCGCTATTCCCATTCGGGCGCCATGTCTCGACGGACGGTGTTGGATCATGCCGACTCTCGTCGGCTTCTCGCAGTGGGGAGTGGTTTCCCATGAGCGCCGCGTGTGCGATGCCCACGGCCTATGGGCCGGGATTTGGAATGCTTGGGGCAGCAGCAGATGGACTCTCGTCAAACGAAACGGTCCCTTCTGGAACTTGACTGATATTGCGAGCCGAGCGAGTCAACGGACCACGGTTTCGACAAGGTCATCTCGAACCAGGGACTAGGCGAACAGCACCATTACCGTGCGGCAACGGCCGTAAGGCAAGCAGACTACCTTGGCGAGGTGCCTCAATCCTGTCTCGAGCACTAGCAGCAGCAGCAGCCAGCCAGCAGCCAGCATTGTCTGGTGCGACTGCGGATGATGCTGCTCCCTTGGTCCCATACAGTAATGGATCTGATTAGTTGGGCGGTTCGATGCGACTCAACAGTCTTTCAACGACTCTCGCACTCGACGGCGTCATGCTGTCTGCCTCGGGCTTGAGTCGGGCAGGCAAGTGGTCACGGGGGCGCGCCAGATGAGCAGCCGCCGAGGGCTCTCTGGAACCTCGGGGGAGGGCCACAATGGAAGGAGGCGCAAGATGGCAACTTGGGTTGAAGCTTCGAGTTTGCGACTAGCTTGGTGTCTTACGACGGCCGGTGCTTGGTGGCAGGAGAGAGTGGACTCATCGAGAAGCATCTAACCACGGGCCAAACTCTGGTACCCACCGGCCGCACACACAATTTCCCAAGGAGCCGGTTGCACCAAGATCAAGTCTCGGACGGGACCATTCGGACGTCTGGCCGTCGACTGGACGGAATACGCCTCCAAAGAGCGGTGCCGTGTTGCGCATGTCTAGCGTGCATGATAATCACCGATCGACTCTGGAGCCAACGTCTGAACCCCTAGCCAGCCAACCAGCCAGCCAGCCAACCCAACACTCCGGATTGGCATGGCATCACAGACAAGAGGCCCAGTTGCAGTGGGCTGGTGAAACTCTATTCTGTAGCCGTGGACGTGGCCCTTTATCACGCCGTTTCTGACTGGGGATTGATGTCTGGCGTCTGCGGACCGAGGTGCTCGATGCAGACCGTGGGCCGCGGTCCTGTCTCTGCCAGTCGGACGCGTGCGACGCAGGCTGCCGCGCCCATTCAATCCACAGACTGGATAACATTGAGCCGGCTTGTTGCCATTCCAGGACACGACGATGGGAACAAGATGCTGACATGCAGCGTCCCCCAGCAGGGCCAGCAACGGTGAGTGGTTGGCATAAGAGACATGCGCGCAGAATCTCTCCGTCCGTACGGCAGCCCATTACCTCACGGCGAGGTCCAGGCTGCGTCCAGTCATCGGTGCAACCCACACACCGGCACCGCCTTGCAAGGGACGGACTGACAAGTCGATGCTAGAGGGACGGATAAGGCCGGGCTCGGGCTGTGCACACCAACGGGTCGCGAGCGTGGGGAGGCCAGCGGCGCCTCTCATTGGACCAGACCCACGCCAGCATCGGGGAAGAGGCTTGCTCCCTGAGGTGAGGTACCACGGTACCTACCAAGGTAAGGTACCTTAAGGTAGGCAAGCAGGCACAGCACAGCACAGCACAGCACAAGTGGAGGGCGTCGGGTTGCTGTGTGTGCCTAGGTACCTTCCTTACCTGCCTCCACTACCCAGGTACCTACCTTACCTAGGTAAAGGTGGTGAATAAAAATATCCCCAACCAAGCCCGAGCGACGCAAAACGCAACGCAACGCAACGCAACGCAACGCAACGCAACGCTACGCAACATGCCGCCCTCCCGCCAGAGCCTCCACAATGCAAGCAATGCTTGCCTCCCCTCCCTTCGCACATGACGAACCACCTCTTTCGGAGACGGGTTTTGCCCTTTCCAGGACAATGCACGCGGCAACCGAGTCTGAACGGGGACGTCAGACACACGCCGGCGGCCTTTACGACGCTAGCAGCACCACTGGTTGATGCCCTCGTTGGGTAACCATTGTCGAAAGGGGGCTGTGACTCGTTGAGCAAGCTTCTTGGGGAGAAGGCATCTCAGCATAGCATCATATCATCATGCGGAAGAACCTCAAGCCTCGAGATGCCGGGGTTTCTTTTTTTGGGCCACTACGCTGCTTCACATGCAGGCCATGGCATATCTCGCTCCGGTCCTTGAAATTTCGCGACTTGGTTTTACGAGGCCCGTCGGCTGCGAGGAGCAGAGGAAGAAGAAACTTTCCATTACCCCAGCGCTCTAAGCGACAGACCTCCGGCATTGGAGCAGGCCTGGTCCCCGAGGTCACCTGCGCGCTGGCGAACGGAAAACCAATACAACACTTTTATCGATGAGGACCAGGCCAAGGAATCGCCTGGAGCAAGCGAAAACGGCATGCTCTGGGCCGGCCAGCCAGCCAAACGTTGCGCTGCAGAGACTGCTTTCGGCGCACCTACGGTTACAGTAGACTTCACGACCGGAAGGGTCCAATCACGCTCAGACACCGCAGAGGAGACTGGGCATCCCGCGGCGGAGAGCGACGTCCCCCATACCTCATCTGACTGGCGGAGGAACGGCTCTGTGGTCTCTCTGCCAGCGACCGCAGGCGGAGACTCAAGACTGGGCGCTGTTCGTACCTACAGGCTACAGTAGTGTACATGCGCTCGCTGCCTGTCTCATTTGAGGGCCCCTGATGGACGTCCTCGCCAGGGGGTTTGAGCCAGAGACAAGGGTCTGGACACGGGTCCACGGCGTCCACGGCGTCCACACAAAGTATCCTGTACCAGGCCTCTTTGAGCAGGAGCTCTCCAAGGGCCCAAGCTGCCGGGGTCTGGCGGGCCTGACTTGTGCTTGTCCAAGGGGGCTTTGGCAGCCGTCATTCTGCGTGGCAGTGGGTGTGCGGCCTGGAAACGGGAGGCCACCGGCCAGCGAGGCGAGGTATCGGGTACCAGTCAGCCCAGTAGTAGGCGACGATAAACTGCAACTCGCCATGTCCCCCCTTCGGTCTGTGTCTCTCCGGCTGCCGCCAACATTGATTTAGCTGGCGCTCGAAGAGTTCCTTTTCTTTAGAGCGTGAATACCACTACCGTCTGTCTCTGTCGCACACCACCGCGGCAGGCGGCTCGGAGGCACAACGGATACAAATGAGAGACCGGTTCAGAGACAGATCTTGGTGTCCCGCATCGCGGCCATGCGGGCAGAGTCAACGAGCAGAGCAGTATCAGAGCATTGCGCACCACGTCGACGAGCACGCACCCCCCCCCCCCCCCAATGAAGAGTGCTCCCCAAGTCGAAGACCGAGTCTGGAATGGGGTTGTTTCGTGGCTCTAGTACCCGGCGTCCTAAGCCAAGCCCCGACCAAGCCAAGCAGGGCTAGTTCGTTTTCGTGCGTATCTTGCGCTAAATGAGGTATCCATGGAGCAGAGAGAAGAAGAGGCGCTGGCAGAGAGGGAGCAGACCGGGAGGGACGCAAAAAGCCACCATGATTCTCACTCACACCCACACCCACGCACACACCCTCGACGTCGACAACCGAACCACCACACCACGCCACCCACCACCCACCACCCACTCCCCCCCTTCTTTTTATTCCCACCCAACCACCCCCTGGCCCCTGCTGCGTCTTGTAGTGTACCGCCTCTCTCTGCTTGCTCGTTGCTCTGCCCTACGAGTCCCTAGTGCAGGACAGGACCTCACTCCCCCCCTGGGAGCAGGTACCTGCTGCGTGGAGTGGAGTGCGATCCGCGTCCACCGGGGACCAAGTGCCATCAACAGACAAGCCATGGCCTTCCACAACCCATGTGCTGCCCCCCAGGCCTGCGAGTTGTGTCTCTGTCGATACCAGCGCGGCTTCGCAGTCGGTCTATATCAGTCGTGGAGCCCCCAAGGCCTCTCCATGATTGTTTCCCGCCCCATCGGTCTTTATCTCTATCAGTCCCAGATCTCTGGTTCCAACGACGCCCAAGACGACAACGACGGACAACGACGATCTTGTCTCTGATGCTTTGGCTCTGAGCAAGACACCCACATCACCTACCCGTCACCACCCTCGCCCCGGCAGCCTGCCACTATCCCGCCTGTCCAGGACGGCCCACGGGACAACTTGACGGGAAACACAAGAGAGACGCCAGGAGTCGAGCCGCCAACGACACCAGAGAGCGTGTTGCCAGTCATCCACAGCGCCGCCATCTCTACACGCGGAAACGCCGCGGGCATGAACATCGCTGCAGGTGCGCTCCCAGGCCCCACATCCAAGCAGGCGCAGCGCAGCAGTCAGAAGCAAACCCCCCGAAAAAAGTACAGACGACTAACACGCCGGCGACAGCAGTGACGGCATAAATCACTGTGGCTTAGGCTTGCTCGGACAACGCGACCGCATCCCTGACCTGACGACTTATAAACAAACCATCGCCATCGCCAGCTCGGCTCAACCGCAGACATGGTCTCGATAGATCAGTCATATACCGTCCTCCCTAAGCAGCTGGGCGACGAGCACGACGACTACATCCTCTACCCCGAGCCGCCCCAGGGAGTCTTCACCACCGCCCCCATGGAAATGAGTATCCCTACCGACACCTCCTTCATACTCCCCACGGCGCCCATGGAGGCCTCGTCCGTCTACGACGCCAGCTTTATCTACCATGGCCGCACGTCCCCGGGTGTCTACGAGGACGGCGACTTCCAATTGCCCTCCTCCAACCTGTCCAGCACCTCGGCGCCGTCGGCCGCCTCGTCCAACGTGGGCTCACCGCAGTCGCATCACGACCAGCCGGCGCCAGTGCCCGACTGGGCGCACCCCGGCATCGCCGTCACCCCGGGCATCGTGCCCCACGACTACTACAACACTACGGGTACCGAGTACTCGACCTACGCCGGCCCAGGTATGGAAGAATTCGTGGCTTTCGATTTTGCAAGCACCAAGCCCCCGGGTTTCGTGGGTGAGTTGCAGGACGTCTCTAGATCTCATTTCGCGGCCCCTCCCCGGGCTTCTTCTTCTTCTTCTGCGTCTCACGAGTCTGCGGGCTCGTCCTGTATTGTGCCCGAGCCGGCGCTTGTGTTGGACACTCGTCTGTCCTCATCGCCCGTGTCTCCCGCGTCGCGCAAATCGAGCGCGTCTTTTGTCTCTCCCAGCTCCACTTCTCTCTCTTCTCCTCCGGCGCCAGCCTGGAGCAACTCGCCAAAGACGCCGCGGGTTTCTACTTTTTTTTCTCAGAGCAGCGGCCACTTCATCGCTCCTCTTGGTTCTTCTTGTTGGTTTTCCTCTGTCAAACGCCGCCATCCTTGCCGAGGATTAAGTGCTGACCGGCCCCCTCACCCACAGACCCGTCGCTCATCCACCCCGACATCAGCCGTCCCATGCCAATGCCGGGTTTCGACCCCAATTTCCACCACCCTCAATATCCCGCGTCGCCCGCTCTGTCCGCTTCGTCTCAATCCATGGTCCGCAACGGCAGCCAATCGCCGTTCATGCACGGCGGCTTCCAGCAGCAGTTCAGCCCCTACGCCACCCCGGCCGACGCCGCCCGCCGGCCCAGCCTCCACTCGTTCCCCTCGACCTACTCGGACGGTAACGGCTACAGCGGCGACGAGTCCAAGGAGAAGCAGAGATGCCCGCACCCCGAATGCGGCAAGACCTTCAAGGACCTCAAGGCGCACATGCTCACCCACCAGAACGAGCGTCCAGAGAAGTGCCCCATCGTCACATGTGACTACCACGTCAAGGGCTTCGCGCGCAAGTACGATAAGAACCGCCACACACTCACCCACTACAAGGGCACGATGGTATGCGGCTTCTGCTCGGGCTCTGGCTCCGCAGCCGAGAAGTCGTTCAACCGTGCCGACGTCTTCAAGCGCCACCTGACGGCCGTCCACGGTGTCGAGCAGACACCGCCCAACAGCCGCAAGAAGAGCAGCACCAGCGCTAGCAGCGGCAAGAAACTGGCCGGCTACCCTCCCGATGCGACTGGAAAGTGCTCGACCTGCTCGCAGACCTTCTCCAACGCGCAGGACTTTTACGAGCACTTGGACGACTGCGTGCTGCGCATCGTGCAGCAGGAGGACCCGGCCGAGGCCATCAATGCGAAGCGCCTCGCCGAGGTCGAGAACGACAAGGACGTGCACCAGACGCTCGAGAAGAATCATCTCCCGACGCAGACGCAGATGCCGTCGATGGATGAGGAGGACGACGAGGACATGGACGACGAGGACGACGAAGACAGCAAGCTCCGCACCAACTCGCCGACCAAGCGCAAGGGCAATCCGATCAATGGTGTCCAAAAGTCACGCGGCCTCACTCACTCCCGCGGAGGCGGCCCAATGTCAGTCAAGGCAAAGGGCCGCAAGAACCGCCGCGATTACCCCTCGTCATGGGGCTTCGATAAAGGCCAGATGACTATGAAGAAACGTGTTATGGCCGTATTCGACGGACCTCGCCGGCTGGCCAAGGACGACATGATGCTGTCCACCGATCACGAAGTCCGCATCAAGCTATCGGATGGCAACAATTACGTGACGGACCTGGACGTGCAGACGCTGAAGCGCGCCGAGGGTTTCCTCGGGGCCACGGACGAGGAGAAGGGACCATGGATCTCTGACGATCCCACCGAGGAGCAGATCAGGCAGATGCATGAGATGCTCGAGAGCTGCTAAACGGGATCGATGGAAGACGGCGGAGGGTGCTCACAATCGTCTTTTGCATATACTAACTACGGCATGGCACGGATCGAACGACGGGAAAATCTCGCTAGATTAAGCATGGCAGGCGGCGCATATGTGGGTTACGGCGACCGGTTTGGGAGGGAACCTGGGGCTAAGATTCATGATTGGACGGATGAATTCATGTGTTTACACTGGGAAAAGGTGTATTTGGTTGATACCCTAAATCTTACCTTACTGCTTGGTCGTACAATACGAGGCGCTTCTCATCACTGGCACTCATGCATGTTGTAAATTACCGTGATCGGCGATATGCTGCCAACACAGATTTACCACTAAACGCACGCACGCACGCGTCCACTGGGAGCATTGCTGAATATGGAAAATCGTGTGCTCGGCAAAAGGTAGCACGGAGCACGTCGATTATGCCAGGCAGCTAGGCACGGCACCTGAAACAATTGGCCCGCTCTCCGCCCTTGTCAGGTCGACAGTGAGGGTGCGGGGGATGTTGGACCTCGGGCCTGGGAAACGGGGTGGGAAACAGCATGGATGATGGGATGGGGCAATGACTTCATCAAACGAATCGGTCGGGATCTGGGTTGGACCGGGAGGCCTGTGAAGATGACCCGACTTCGAAAATAGCCATGCTTGAGTATGCACAGCGCCGCTGCAGCGGTGGCACTGGCTCGCATCTCTCGGGTGCGGGAGCGGGTGGGAGGCACAGCACAGCCTTCCGGTCTCGCCGATTTGAGCCATTCGGGTGGTTGCGTTTTCTGAGTGGAGCGGCGACCGGGGGCCCCCGTACCCGAAGCTTACAACACAGGTAGCTTACCTAAGGTGAATTTAAAGTACCCACAAAACACACCGCCGGAGTCGTCAGTGGGTCCGGGGGCGGTGCAGACACTCACTAGACCATATTCAGGACGCCGCAGTGGTCGCCGAAGACTTACTAAATATCTTAAAAACTTAGTAGTTTACTATCTACTTAAATACTTTTATAAATAATTACTAAGGTTAAGTAATATAATATACTATAAAACTTATAAATAATTTTTATAGTTTACTAAAAAGTATAAAAATAAGACCTTTAGTTATTTTTTAAATAGACTAAATTAAAACTATACTTTTAAATTATTATAACTTATAATATTAATTATTTTATTTATATT
>JAOWMA010000579.1:0-16072 GCA_025962755.1 Colletotrichum tropicicola
ATTATAACTTATAGTTATATTATACAGTCTATTAATATACTTATAAATATTATAACTTAGTATTATAAAGTATAATTAGTATAGTATAAAAAAAACAAAAAATAAGATAAGTCTTATTTTTTTTTTTTTAATAACTTTTTAAAATAAATTATCTATAACTTATTTCTCTAAAATTTTTAATCTATTAGTTAAAATTATTAAGATAAAGACTATTAAAGTTATTTATAATAGTTTTTTCCTATAGTTTTTCTAATTATATCCCAGTGTAAAATAGGTATTATAAATATAACTTAAACAGTGTTTTCAAATAGTGTCACACTCTCACACGAAGATTGTGGTAGGGCCCACCGGTTCAAAAGCACTACAGCGCGATCGGGGATTCTCCTCGCTTGGACGCAATGCAACACTCCTGCCCGGTTTTTCTGGCCTACCACTAATACCCACCGCCGTGCTCCGTTTCATTTCCATCATGACAGCAGCGGCCCATAAAACTGGAGTCGCTCGCCTGTTGCTGTTGCGCCTGCCGGCCAACTCCCGCGCACCTGGCTGTGTCGTGCCGCCGCGCCCCACTGCAACGGTTCAAGCTCCTCCAAGCTTCCCAGTCCGCGTGGCTCTCGTCTTGTCTTTTCTTGGAAAGGCTTCGACGCCTCCCCCCCACAATCCTCCGGCATCGCCTCAGGCTAAGACGAAAAGGGGGTGCCAATTGTGGGGGTCAGCAGACGCTGTGATATTTTCCGATCCTCGTTATCGGGTCTGCAACCACCTCAGTACCTGCATTGTGTTCCTTTTTCCCTTCTTCTTCTTTTTTGACTCTTGTTCTCGTGTTTCCTTGCTTCTTCTTCCCGCTCAGGAGCAACCTACGGTCACCTGTTGGTTCCCCCTGGTCGGCCGTTTCTAGCTCCTTCAACAGGCGGCAAATCTTAAAATGCTGATTGGATGAACGGTGGCAAATAACGGTTGGTCCAGGCCCCGTCAGTGTCAGGGGTCAAGACGGTTGTGGGGAATCCTTGGCAGTCTCTTATTGGAAGGAGGAAAACAAAAGGCCCTTTGGCATTGGCTCACCTCATTGGCCCGAGCACTGCTGACGAGTCAACCAACGAAAAAACGGTCGAGCGACTGTTGGTTCCCGTCACTTGAAAACTTGGATGACTAAAAACAGCAACTGCGCCTACCTACTTACCTAAGGTACCTACCTTACCTTACCTAAGACAATGAATGCTTGAGTATCCGTACCTGGGGGCCCTACCACAGCTCGCACGTCGGCTCCTTCACCGGGCAGTTGAACGCCGCCCGGAACTCTCTCGAGTTCGCCAACGCTCCCAGCAACCGGAACTTGGGCGGCGAGTGCGGCCCCGCCATCGTCGTCCGGTACAGCTCCTCCGCCGACGGCGCCGAGCACCACGTGTTGGCGTACGCGATGAAGAACAGCTGCTCCTGCGAGAACCTCTCCAGCCCGATCAGCCCGCGCTCCCCTCCCCCGCCGCCGTCGCGCCGCCTCGCATCCCACGCCCGGTACGCCGCCCCGAGGCCCCCGGCGTCCGCAATGTTCTCCGACAGCTTCATCAGCCCGTTCATCGCCGTCTGGTTGCCGTTCCTGTTCGGCACCGTGAAGTTCATGTACTGCTTGACCATGCAGTGCGCGCGCTTGTCGTACTCGGCGCTCGAGGCCTCCGTCCACCAGTCCCGGCTGTTGCCGGCCCCGTCGTACTTGATGCCGTTGGCGTCCAGCGCGTGCACGATCTCGTGCCCGACGACGCTGCCGAAGGCGCCGTAGTTGACCCACAGCGGGTACTCGAGGTCGAAGAGGTTCGGCTGCATGATGCCGGCCGGGATGGTGATGTTGTTGGCCCGCGTGTTGTAGTACGCGTTGACCTCGGACGCGCCCATCGACCAGATCCTGGGGTCCGCCGGCTCGACGAGCCGATCCCACATCCTGCGGGACGCCCGCTGGCTCGCCGCGAGGCTGTTGTCAAAGTGCGAGTCGGTGATGATCCGGTCTTGGTACAGGTTGCGGACCGAGGCGGGGTCCGCGAGGTTCGGTTTCTGGACATCATCAGCTCACGCAGCCACTCAGGACGCTTGGAGGACAAACATGAGTCGGGTAGCCGATCCTCTGGCCCATGAGGTCTAGCTTCTGCAACGCAGTGTCCCTGACCGTGTCTTCCATCCAGTCCACGCTCTTGATCTTCTCCCGGAACTGCTCCCTGATGGCGCTCGCCATGTTTGATCCTTCCTCTCGCATCGCCTCCGTGAAGCGGGTTTGCAGAAAGAGCCGATCCACGTATGCTTGCAGCGCAAATGGGCGCGAGACTTGGCGGATGCAATGCCTGCGGCGATCTGGCTTGGCAGCAGAGTCCTGGTGGCCATGTCAGCGCTACGATTAAAGGGGCATGTGTGCACGTGTCATCGTCCTTACCGCTCCTCTCAACTTCTCCATGAACCGTATATACGTAGCCAGGTCGCTGGAGACGACATTCGACGCGAACCGCGTGATCACGTGCCACATGAACAACGTCTGTACCGCCGTCTCCGGCGCCGTCGAGATCGTCTTGGAAATGTGCGCAAGCATCTCGTGAGAACGCACGCCCACCGCCTCGACGCGGTAGTTCTTGGGGGCCTGCGATCTTATCACGTAGTCCAGCCCGAGCCCCGGGGCCAGATTGGCGACCTCGGCCAGAGTTGTGTTGCGTAAGACCGGGGATGTCTTGTTGAGGATCGTCAGCCGAAACTGTTCCAGCCAATGCCAGACACCAGACTGCGTGGCTCTACTCACATTTTTGTTCTCGGGAGACCATCCGAAAAGCGCCTGCTCGAGCTGGATCACCTGCTCTGCCACCCTCTCAGCCGCCTTCCTCGCCTCTCGACTTGGGTGGATGGCCTCGATGACCTGGGTCATGGCGAACTTGTAGTCTGACACGATCGACGAATCGTTGCGCTCGTTTTCCTTGAGGATCGAGAGGGTGCCCGGTTCCAGAATGATCCATAACTTTGATCTCTCCGCCTTCTCCCACCTTTCCTCCTCTTCAGGTCGAGGCAAAAAACCGCTGTCCTTCCGCGTTGTAAATGAGCCCAGTTCCGTAGACACAATGGTATCGACGGTCATGGTGCTCAAGTACAAGAGAACTTCTCGGACGCCCATATCTTGGACAGAGTTGCTGCTCCTTGTCACGGACCCGTTGATGTGTCTGTAGTCTTCCTCGTCCACGGGGTACATCTGGCTAATTCTGTCGAGCATCTCGGCAATCGGGGCCACGCCGGCTTTCTTGATGGCCTCCTCGTCCGTGCAGGCGTTGTAGGCCCTCCTGAGATCGCGAAAATTGGCCCCGTCCGCGGCGGAGGAGAAAACGGGCGCGGTGTTGTTCTCGAGGATTTGCCAGAGACTCTCGGCTGTTTCCTCGCGCAAAAGAGCCATGGCCGACGAGGGTTGCCGTCCCGGCTCTCCTGGACGGCGGTCGGCCCAGCCACCGCAGGCAACTAGATCCGAGCTTGGTCAGTACAAATTCGAAGACATCAGACAGAGGATGGAAGTGTAACGTAGACTCACAGGCTTCAAAGTTCTCGCATGGGTCGATCGAGGTGTGGTTCGGGGCGAGGTTGCCCAAAAAGTCTGCGGCCAGCTTCGCGCAGGCCGCCGAGATACAGACTGCATCCCTGGCTGGAACGCGCATAATGATTGATGGGGGAAATTGCTGGGAACACACGAAGGAGATACAAAATGTATGTTTGCGTTTGGTTGAAGACGGAAATTTTATAACAGCGGCAGGGTTGCAAAGTTTTATCGGCACCTTGTGGAGGCAGGCAGATACATTTCGATCCAAGCCATGTTCGACCAAGAATTCCAAAAACCTTCATAGGCCATTTCCACCATACCTCCAAAGTTTTCAGAGTAGATAACCTATATCAAAATTACCCTTTGGAAACATGATTGCATTCGTTCCCCTCCCCGTAATAACATGAAGCGATCATCGCTTCGAGGATGACCCGACCTCTACTTCCACACTCCAAGTCTTTCTTGCTACTTTGTTTACACAAAATTGAACTTCCTTCTGACTGCCACTAGATCCCACTGTTGAAGTGGACAGCTGGGTCCAATGGTCGTCCTTGGTCTTTTGCGACATCCACCGAGATAGAGGCGAGGCATTGTCTTCTTTGCCATGGCCTGGGTTGAACACGTCAGCCATAGAACCTACAGAGGTCCGACTTGTCTGAACTTACTATCGGTGTATTTCGACAGTGCTTCAAAATTCAAGCTCGTAGACATGATGGCGGATGCTCAGGCAGTGTCGTATCAAACTGATGTGCTCGTTCTGATCTGGGATGATGATGGACACGAGTGTGTGAGTGGTTTTCTTATCAAAAACGGATTTCAAGTGAGACTTCGTTGCCGGAAGTACATGCAATGGTGAAAGAATATATCCAAGGAGTGGGTGTCTGAGGAGGACGGGGTTGACAAAGTGATTGAAGCATGAGGGTCTACCACCCATTTTAAATACTCTTGAGGTGGTAGGGAGAGAGGAGGAATTCGTTCAGCAAATGTTGCCAAACAACCTTCGTCGGCCTCGAATGAAAGTCCACGACTTGAGCCGGGGCTACGATACACGTCACCGCTGCCAATGAAATTCAGGCCAACATCGTCTTCGGGTCTCCCCTTGATGCCCTTCTCGCACCCAAGTCGAAATGGGTCTGAAACGGGCCTATCAGATAAATGGCCCGTTTCGAGTGTGCCACTAGGACAGGGTGGAAGGCAGGTTGTTGGGAGGAATGAGCCTCACGTCGACCAGCGTGACTTACACGGCCGCCTTTCCTGGCCGATCCGAACATCCGAGCCATCATCAACAACGTTGATAAAACCAGAAATGCCAATCATTGTAGTGCATGTACCTGTACAAACGCTAAAAGGCCCATCCTCTCGGACGCAAGAGTGCACATGTTTTGATATGCCCTTAGCCACTACCACCAAAAGGCTTGTCGATGAGGCCCGGATGCCAAGAAAAAAGAAACTACAGCGATCCAGGCATCGATGTCGAAGACACCCCGCCCGAGGGGAGTCGACGTATCCGTACAGTGGCTAATGCCTGGTGACAGAGACCAACATGCAAGTCAGCACAATCGCAACGTGATTTCGGGCCCGCCTCCGCACGCCGGCAGGCATGTACCGGTACGTCACGAGGGGCACAGCGATCTCCAAGGGGCAGGAGTCGATGTCAGCCAATCCCAAAACTGGCCGGTTTCCCTCGTCAGTTTAAACATCTCGTCCACCAATGAAAAAAACGGCCTGAGCCAAACCAGCAACCAATCAGAAAACTGGCCGTCTCAGCTGGGATGCAGTTGCTAAGTGGAACAAGAGGGCTGACCTGCTAGCTGCTCGTCCCCTTGGCAAGGCAAACAGCCCGCCTTGATCGGAGGCGCGAACGATGCGGCGCAGGTCCGCCTTGATAAGCGTAAGCTGCCCGCCCCTCCGAGAGCTACGAGCGTGTGACGGTCTTTCGTCTCGACAACCCAGCGCGGCCACGCGCCAGCCGTTCTCTGGTTCTCCCCGAGTGCAGCGACATCCCGCGCCGCCTCTGCGGAGGCGCTCACCTCAGAGAGACCGACCTACTTCCGTTCCATCATCGTTTTCCCCCATTGCGGGTTTCTTGTTGCTGCCGGCTGCGGCCAGGTAAGATCGCTCCATACCCTTCCAGCGAGGCTCGGATCAGGCTGACACTTCCGCAGTTGGCAAAAGTCTTCCGCGATCTCTAGGTCCTGTCCTGCTCTCGGCAGACAGCAACGACCCGGTGTAAACCGAACCCCCTCGCAATAGTGCGCCCGCGGAGTTTCGCCTCCGCGCGCTCGCCATTCAGAGGGCCGATTATGATCATCACAAAGTGCTAAATGCCCTCGACCCGCTCGGGGACGAGATATGGCGCATCGATTCCGGCTACACGCATGATGGGAGGAGTTGCGCGATCGATTGTCTGTGTGAGGCGTCGGGAAAATGCGACGATTTGCGCCTGCACCGACCTGCCGACGTTGATAGTGGTTTGAGCCATGCCTGGCCTGCCGCTGATCACGATGGTTTGAGTCGAGATGGGCCAGTCGCCTCAGACCTCGATGGTGTACGTCAAGAAATGCCTGCTGCTGATGACTTGTATCCTCAACCGGGACACGAGTATCTCAGCAGTTTGTGCACTCTATGGCCTGCCCTCGAGGGTCACGACGTCGACAATATTTTGCAACACTCCTTTGGTTCACCCTCTCCGCCCGCTTTCCCGTTGAACGAAATCTCACCGGACCCCTTCCCCGCCCACAGCCCGGGAAACTTTTCTTCTCCCTGCACCCAATCAACCTCTCAATCAACACCCGCAGCCTCGTCTAGGTCTGTCACCGAGCCTCCCCTGGTGCCTTCACAGTCGCCCCCTCAAGGCGGCTTGGGAAGCCCCAGGGGCAGCAACAGGCCGACAAACTCGCGAGACGTCGGCCGCAGACAGGCGCAATGCCGCTGCGGCAAGGTCTTGCGCGAAGACAAGGTCAAGAACCACGTCCGGAAGTGCCGACGCGGCCACGAGCTCTTCGTCTGCTCGCGGCCGCTCGCGGCACACCGCGTTGAGTTCGCCTCTCGAGAGGAGTTCCTCGATCATTTCGAGGGATGCAAAGGCCGCGGGGTGGGACGTCCCAAGCGACAAAGACCTCACACGGACGCGTGAAGCAGACGCGAGAGAAACCGACTTTTGTCGGTTCAATACGAGCCGTCCATCGCAGTAGCTGGCGATACGTCATATTTCCGAACCGAGCGACGTCGAGCATGAATGTTTCTTAGATGATCTTCGGACTATCATGGCCAGGGCAGCGAACCCAGCCGAAAGGTTGGGTTGGCACCGCGCGCTGGCCCTGGCCGCGCAATACCTGACGCAAAGCCAGCCATGGCTTTTGCTCTGCAGGAACCTGTGAATAATGTACTTACACAGGGGGAGGGATGGTCAAGATACGGAAGGTGAACTGTCTTGCCGCCGCCGTTGTACATATGGTGTCATACTAGGAGTAGGAGCGGGAGAAAAGCCAAAAGTCTATGGGATACTCGGCCATGTCCAGAGAGCTCGTCTCTCTTGGATGAACTGGATCGTACGAATTAGCGTTGACTTTATCCCCCTGGCTCAATGCCTAGCTTCTATTGATTTGGCTGCATTTATGCAGGCCTTAAAAGCAATAAAACAAAAACAATTGACAAAAAGCACATACTTCATCCTTGATGAGCAGAAATTGCAACTTTGTTGTTACGACTTGCGGTTTCTCTTCCGACACACGCACCGTGGATCCAGCTCCTGTGACGTGTGTAAGACCGAAATCTGGTAATTGAGCCAATCTACCTCCCAGTGAGATAATAAAGCAGCTGTTTGATCGAATACCACAGCGCAAAAAAGAATAGAACATCCGAGGCTGATTTCTTGACCCGACTCCAACAGATTTCGTGACGTCCCTCTGGCCTTCCCGAGAGTGAGACTTGTCCGCTATTCGCACTTGTATGTTCAAGCCGTCCATCTGCCCATTCAATTTTCTGGTCCAGGTAGACTCCGACATCCTGTTCCCGGTCTCCATCCGACTCGCTTTCACTCTCAACTTCGTTATCCTCATCGTCTCCACTCTCATTGTCGTCGGCGGGTTCCACCAAGACTTTCGCTTCCTCTTCCTCGTCCTCGTCGCTCCACTGCATTGCCATCTCTTCCGACACTTCAAGTGCATCTTCGAAAATACCCGAGGGCTCAACAGCTCCGGTAGCTGTATTCTTGATCTCATCCCCGCCCGATGCAACAACAACATCTGCCTCGGCCGTTTGTTCCGGGATGGCTTCGTCAGTCATGTACACAACAACCGCCACCCCTTCACGCCTCGGGATCGACGTCCGAAGCTGACGGCCGGCCAGGCGCCTCATACTTCTCAGCCGGTACGGCCGCGCCTTGGCCGGCATGCCGTCTCTGCCGTCGAGGACGAACCGCCGCGCCTCGAGTCTGCGGCCGGTCGGGTTTGGGCCCCTGGAGTTCAAAGGGTACAGGGAGAAGACATCCGAGTGGTTGTCGCGTTCGAGGAGGCGGTCCAGCATACATGTGGCCGACAGGACCGGCGATGATGAGGAGGAGGAGGAATCGGCAAAGAAGACTTCGAATAGCCCGGTTTCCCCCCGCGCTTCAAGTTCTGTCACCCGCTCCTTCCATTCTCTCACTCGCGCCCAACCTTCTGCTACCGGCGCCCTTTCTTCTGCTTCTTCTTCTAAAAGCCGCTTGCTTTGTAATGAAAGTTGATACACGGAGAATAATTCGGGCAGCGGTTCGTTCAGACGCATCGCAATTGCTGTTGGGTCCGCGTTTCTCTGACACGATTGAATCTTGATGCCAACAACAAAACGGTTTCTTCGGATTTCTTTGGAGGTGCAAGAGTTGAAAATCAGGATCAGGCTGCCGCCATGGAGTCGGTCACTGATGTGGTCGTGGCTTAGAAAGTCTGGTCAGGCGTGCTGCGGTCAGCCGCACTCCCTCCCACCCCCTCTTGAACTGGGCGAATTTTTCTATTGGACAGACGTCCATGGATGTGTAAAGCTGATTGCGCATCTTACTGGAGCGCCACAAGAAGCGCGTCGACGCTGAAGGATTCAACACCTCCGAGCAAGCAGGACGCACGACACAAGAGATGATGAGCAAACGCTTTTTGATTATCCTTAGACCCTAACACATACCCGCCTGCGACCCAGACACGCTCTACTTCTTCCTGGAAGGCCGGGCGTTCTTCTCCCTCTTGCGCTCCTTCTCCACCCTCGCCTTGCGAATGTCCTCGGCGCCCTTGAGCTCCTTCCTGCTGCCCGCGCCGTCCTTGTACCGCCCGACGCGCTTCTCCTTGGCCTCGGCGATCCGCTTCTTGCGCACCTCGTAGTCGTCGCGGTACTTGTCGGCCTGCTTGGGCGCCTGCTCCAGCTTGTGCTTGTACCGCTTGCCCGACGGCAGCTCGGCCACGTTGGCCTTCTCCATGCCGCCGACCTGGATCCGCCCCAGGCGGTTGGCCTTGCGCCACTTGTCGAAGCGGCCGCTCTGGAACGACGCCGCGATCTTGACGCCGCTCTCGCCGCGGATGTACTTTGAGCCCTTGGAGCCGTCCTCGTCGTTGGCCCGCGCCACGTACTTGTTCTGCTTCTTGTCCCAGCGCATGCCGCGCGTCCTCGTCGGCTCGCCGAAGCCCTTGGCCGTCTCGTCGTTGGTGAGATCCATCGTCAGGTCGCGCGCCGCCTCGACGAAGCTCGACGTCTGCGCGCCCGACGTGACGCCGTAGCCGCGCTCCTCGGCGGCGTTGACCGTTCTGGGCGTGTAGGACATGAAGACCTCCGAGTCGCGCCAGGAATCGGGCTTCTTCTTCTTGTCGCCTGTGTTTGAGATTGTGACCTCGAGTCCGTCGTTGTCGTCGTCCTCGTCTTCGGATTCGTACACCTGCATGGCCTGTGCTGCCTCCTCTTCTGCTCCGTCGTCGTCTTCGTGGTCTTCGACGCCGTCAAAGTCATCCATTCCGTCGTCGGATCCGGCCTTTTCGACATTGCCGCGGTGCGGCGTGATGCGCTTGCGCAGCTGCTTCATGACTTCTGCCGCCTCGTTGTTCGAGCCCTTACCTCCTCTGCTAATTTCAAAGATCGTCTCGGCGGGTCGGAAACCGCTGATCTTGGCCATCATCTCATTACGCGCCTGCTCTGCATCGTTGGCAGCAGAGCCGAACAAGGGGTGAAGCTGGTTCCAGCCCCTGGATCCAACGAGTTCGCGGGCTCGCTTGGCACTCTGGCTTGAAGCTGAGTGACGCGTCTTGAGGTAGAGCTTCTCAGCCTTCGTGGACACCTTACGGAGCGCGTCAATGTCGTGCTCTTCCTTTAGTATCTTGTTCATCCACTCCATGTTAATTTCGATTTTGTCGCGGGCAAGGCTGCCAACCACAACGTCTTCTGCGTAAGACGGCTTCTCACTGTCGTGGCCAACAACAAGTCTGCGGCCGAGGAACAGCTGGAGGTCCAGCAGGTACGGAGTGTCAAGCTCTCGCACGATGCTGTACGCCCAACCCCTCTGGCCAGCACGAGCTGTACGTCCAACACGGTGAACAAAGACCTTGGGTTGCGGGGGGAAGTCGTAGTTGATGACATTGGCCAACACGGGGATATCAATACCTCTGGCAGCGACGTCCGTGACCACCAAGATGTTTGCCCGCCCCTGGCGGAAGTTTTCGGTATTGATCCTACGGGCCTCTTGGTCAAGGGAACCGTACACGTAAGACACGGCGAAGCCGGCCTTGATGAGCAGCTGCGCAAGGTACTCGACGTGGTGCTTCGTGGCCGTGAAGATAATGGTTGAGTGTTCCGTGGGCTTTCCCTTGCCATCAGACTCGCCACGCTTTCTCTTCTTTGACGGGGCAACATCCAGAGGAATGCCGTCAGGGGTACCGAGAGGCATCTTGATGATGTCGTGCAGGATGTGCAACAGGGAGGCTTCCTTCTCAGCTCCCTTGACGGAGAAGAAGGCGCTCTCGAGGTCGGGGGAAACCTTGGTCTCGGCATCCAGTCTCACCAAGCTGGGATCTTGCAGACCGGCCCTGGCGAACTCGACCAAGGAGGCCGGCAGCGTGGCGGAGAACAGCAGACTCTGTCTCGACGGCGGCAGGGCGTGCAGAATCTCGGTAAGCTGGGCGGCGAAACCCATCTCGAACAGACGATCGGCCTCGTCAAAGACGACGTACTTGATGGACGACAAGTCCAGCGCCATCTCGACCTTGAGATGGAGGAAACGACCGGGGGTGGCGATGACAATGTCGGGGTTCGAAGACATGAAGCCGAACTGCTCCTCCATGCTGTCACCACCGACGAGCAGCACGCACTTCAGGTCCGTCCCCTTGCTGAATTCCTTGACGACCTTGAGGGTCTGAAGAGCCAGCTCACGGGACGGCGACAGAATCAGCGCTCGGGCGCCGACCTTGGCACTGTGAGCGCGCAGGCGCTCGATCATGGGGATGACGAAGGCCGCAGTCTTTCCGGAACCCGTTCGCGCCATGCCCACGACGTCTTTCCGGTCGAGAATCAGGGGGATCGTCTTTCGCTGAATCGGGGTAGGGACGGCGAATCCCTTCTTCGTGATCGCGCGGAGGAGGTTCGCATTCAGACCTGCGGTCGTCAGTATTCTTCCTCCACGGCAGACAAGTCAAGCGCAGCGGCGCAACACGTACCCATGGCCTGGAAACCACCGCCCTTCTTGACGGACTTTCCCTTCAAGTTGGTAGACTTGCGGAAAGACGCCGCCTGCTTCAGCGCAATGAAGGCTTCATCCTCGTCCTCCTCGGCTTGGTCCTCGTCACCGCCGTGTAGGATCCCGTCGACATCGAAGTCGAAGCCCGCATCCTGTCCGCCTTCGCTTCCGCTGTCGGCATTCGTGTTGAAGAGGGAGTCGGCGATGTCGACCTCGCCGTCGGAGGGCGCCGGAGATGCTGCGCGACGGGGCATCTTGACCGATCTGCGACAAGTCGTGTGCGGTTGTCGTCGTCAAATTGAGCTGATGTGTTGAAGCAGCAGTGCAGTATCTTCAAAGTCCTAGAAAGCCGGCGGACGAGACCCATCGAAAATTTGGCGGGCGAGAAATTTCTTATCGCTATCTTATCTTAGCTTCGTGGGGCGCTTATCGACAAGGATCTCCAGCGGGTCCGTGTGGCTGTCGCACCCAGAGCAGCCTCGTGCTCAACCTCGCAACATTCTCCCACCTGCCGCGAACGACAACCACCTTTGCAGTTCATCGCAAACCCTCCCTTCTACACCGACCGGCTTTTCGACTGTAAACCTCAGTGACTTCTTCAACATGGCCAACACGGATGTCAAGGAGGAGAAGGACGCGCTCGATGCGCTCGAGCTCGAGGCCAAGGAGTTTGACAAGGTAAAACGCCACGCACACCTGCCTCCCCTTGCAAAGACCGTCCCCATGAGAGGCCGCAAGAGACCAGTACAGTAGCTGACGACGTCGCGCCGCAGGATGCCGAAATCGACAGAATCCTCAAGGCCTTCAGGTTAGACGCCTACGCCGTGCTGGACCTGCAGCCCGGCGTGCCCGAGTCGGACATCAAGATCACGTACCGCAAGAAGTCGCTCCTCATCCACCCGGACAAGACCAAGAACCCGCTGGCGCCCGACGCCTTCGACCGGCTCAAGAAGGCGCAGACGGAGCTCATGGACGAGAAGCACCGCGAGCGGCTCGACGAGGCCATCGCCGACGCGCGCATGCTCCTCATCCGCGAGAACAAGTGGACCGTCGACAGCCCCGAGCTCAAGACGGACGAGTTCGCAAAGAAGTGGCGCGACAAGGCCCGCGAGGTCCTCATCGACAACGAGCACCGCCGCCGCCGCCAGATGAAGGCCCAGATGCAGGAGGAGGGCCGCGAGCAGCGCCGCCAGGACGACGAGACGGAGCAGCGCAAGCGCAAGAGGCAGCACGAGCAGGACTGGGAGGCCACGCGCGACCAGCGCATCGACAGCTGGCGGCAGTTCCAGAAGGGCAAGTCGGGCGACGGGAAGAAGAAGAAGAAGATGAAGCCTATCGGTTGAAATGTTTCGGGTGGCGGGGTAGTTCTTTTTTCGCCCTTTTTTTTTCCTTTTTGGCATTTTTTTCCTAGTTTACCGGCGACTGGGGAAGGTGTTTTGGGGGTTTCACTATACACAGGTCTCGGCTACGGACACTCACACGCACACACACACACACGGTCATACAAGCATGGCACGGTTATATCAATGAGCCAGTGAGTTTGATTTTGACCACCGCGGTTATGTCCCTAACTATGTCAGAAGTGCAATGCCCCATGTCCCCAAACTTTTTTCCGCTTTTCGAAAGCCACATCTATCCAGGTAAGCAACTCTTTCCTCATCATTCGTGGTATGCTCGTGTGATCCAACATATGTACTCCGCCTCTGTATTCCATCCAAGTGACACTGTATCTCCCCTACACCTCATTTTGAAGCATGATGTACTACTCCTATTCCCGGTCCCACATCCCTTCTGGGAGGTCTCATTCAGTGTTGGTTCTTCTTCTTGTATGAGATGAAACGTCCGAGGTTCAAGACGACTTCATCGACACGAGTCCGCAGCTCGGGCAGCGTCCTCTTGTCGATCGTCTTAACCAGGGCCTTAACCTTGGGCTGGGCGGCCTCAAGATGTTGCAGGAAGTTGTCCTTCCAGAAGACCTCCTTGTCGCAAGCCAGGTCCTCGTCGCCGTAGATGTCAAAGAGCTGGTTGAGGGCCTCGACCGCATCGGCGGCTGCGGTCTCAGGCAGCGCAGTGAGAACCGTGATGAGGAAAACGCCAATCTCCCTGTTGAGCGCGATCGGGGCCGGGTCTCTTGCAAGCTGGCCCAGAACACCGATGCACTTGACGCCCAGGCCCTGGAACGGGTCCTCCGGCTCCTCGTCCTTGGACTTTTCGCCGTTTGCTGTGCTTGCGCCGTTCTTGGGGAGATTCTTGGTGGCTTGGTAGAGCGCCATAAACTTGGTGTGCTCGTCGCCGCTCAGGGGCACGCGGCCGGGCAGACTGCGGGCAACGGCCCACGCGAGACTCGTCACTTGAGTGGCCAGTCCCACATCGGCGGTGTTGGCTGCCAGGATCGGGACGATGACCTTACCCCAGATGGCCTTGCCTGAAGGTGTCCATGCCTTCAGGATGCCAGCGTTGTGGTCGTCGGAGAAGTCAAAGACGGAAATGGACCAGGCGATGTTGCTGAGGGCAGACAGAGCATGGCCCTGGAGCCTCAGAGCATCTTCGGATTGTGAAGAAGTGGTGGCGAGGTCGATCAGCTGCGGGATGGCTTGCTGTATCAGCTCGCGCAGCGTCGGGAGGTCGTCCACATTCGCCTGGCCCTCCTCGTCGTCATCGGCGCCCGTCACCATCTCCATGTCGGCCATGTGGTCATCGTCCATCTCGTCGTCGTCGTCCTCCTCCTCGGCGTTGTCCTCCTCGCCAGACCCCTTTTCTTCGACGTCATCCTCGTCCATGGCGGTGTCGTCCCCGATTCCGTTCCACTCCTCGGCCTCCTTCTTGTTGCCGCCCTGCATGGACACCTGGAGCGTGGTGCCGATATCGGCAAGGATCTCCAACGCAAGCTGGAGCACCTCGGTCGGGTTGGACCACTGGCTCTTGGGCGGCAGATCGGCCTCGGGCTTGGCGTCCTTGAGGGCCGAGGACAGGGTCGGGATGAGAGCGGCATCAGAGAGGCTCTTGTGGCCCGGCGTGGCATCGAACCACTGCAAGGTGGTAAAGATGTTGTGCAGGACACCGCAGGCCAGAACGCCCTTGGCATCCGGCGTCGCCTGCAGTTTAGTCAGGGCCGTGAGCGGCTTGGGGGGCTCGTCGGCCACGACATCCTCGGCCAGACGACGGTTGTCCTCGGACAGGGTCAAGAGAGCAGATAGGGCATCGAGGCAGATGCTGGCAGGTGAGTCTGGGTGGGCGATGATGGTAAAGAGAAGGTTTTTGATGCCCTCGACGGCGACAATGGCCTCGAGGATCTCATCCTGAGCCTCGGCGAGGGCAGACAGAAGAGCGACGACAGACTCGGTGACAGCCCACGTGACCTTGAGCTCTCCCTTGTTGAGAGCGGCACCCTTTGCCAGGTTCTCCAAGATCTGGTGCATGTGTCAGCCGCTGCATGAGAAGACAGGTCTAAATAAGTAGGTGAACTTACAGTCTGAGAGGCAAAGCCAATGGCACTCAGCACATCTTGGCGGTAGAGGTGGATGCAAAAGTCAGCGGCCTCCTCCTCGGCGATGACGCGCAGAATGTCCCAGCCGGCGGCGCGGCTGTCGATGCTGGCGTCGGTCAGGGTCTCATTGAGGACGATGTGCACGATCTGCTCACGCAGCAGCAGCTTCCGGCACTTCTCGTCGGTGACGATGTTGGAGACGGCGGCGGCGGCGGCGGTGCGGGACTTGGGGTCTGAGCTCTTGAGGTCCTTGATGACGGGCAGGATGGCCTTTTCCCTCAGGGCGGCAAGCTCGGGGTCGGACGGCGGCTTGACGGCTTTGGCGATGGGGTCCTTGCGATGGCTCTGGCCGCCTCTGTTTCGTCTGGACTTTCCCATGGTGGCGGAGTTTGCGTGAGCGAGTCGGTCGTGGCAGTGATGAAGATGACGAAAATTCAAGACAGCAGGTGAGACCGGATCTGAAATGTGTAGTCTAGACTTGAAAACGAGGGTAAGGGTATTTGGGCGGCGAGAATGTGCTTCGTGACCGACCCTGTGAAAGTCCCCGCGATGCAATGGCAATGCAAGAAAAAAAAAATTCAGTAAACCGTTGCTCGGGGCAGCCACAATGTGGCTCGAGCTCCGGGCCGTGCCCCGCACCTGGCGGTCCTGGGCACGTACCTCTTTCCGCAAGGACGGCGAGGTGGACTCTGCACCCTTCCCCGCTCTCCGCGGGCTGCATCGCGCCACGCCGTACAGTCAGGAACGGGTACGTACCTCGCGCCCATTCCAGTCTCCTATCCAGGTGCAGCTCCAAATCAGGCACAAGAAACTGACAAGACATCTCAGAGACACCCACGACTCACGAGCCATGTAGCAAGCAACACCGCTGTGAGGTCATTGCTCCGGCTGCCATTTTGGGACGATCCGGCCAGCCGCTCGCCAAGCCGGACGGACACCTGTTGGCTTCTCTGTCCCGGTTCCAGTGCGCCTCCCCGGGCCCTTAGCAGGCGAGCCGGGGCCTTAGCAGGCGAGCTGGGGCCTTAGCAGGCGAGCCGGGGCCTTGTTTGCGCCCCTTCCTTCCTGAGCAACTTGGGTACCCTTATCTAGGTACCTACCTAAGGTGGCTTCTTTGCCGAAGTGTGAAATTTTATGTGATTAATCTAATTGAGCTAATAAAACTGCTATCTAACGCCCCCTACCCCTACCCCCTACCCCCTACCCCCTACCCCCTACTCCCTACTCTCTACTCCCTACTCTCTATAACTACCCATCTTAACCTCTAACTTAATTAATAATACTATATATCTCTTTTAAAAAGTCTTTATAATAACTAATTAATATTTATTTAATTTTACTTTTATTCCCC
>JAOWMA010000580.1:0-15756 GCA_025962755.1 Colletotrichum tropicicola
AATTATCTTAAAAATATAGTAAATAGTTAAACTACTTATTATATAAAATAATAATTAAAAATAATAATTATTTTAAAATAATAAATAAGACTTATATATAGTATAAACTAGGTCTATTTTAGACTAAACTCTTATAGTTTTTTAGTTATTAACTTATAACTTATCTTTAGTAATTTTTAGTATTTTTATATTAACCTATTTTTATTTAGATATTTAGACTAATTATTTAAGTATTCTAAGACTCTTTAGACTTTTTACACTTAAAACACTATAACTATTGTTATTATGCGTTAACTCTTAGTTTTTATTAGTAGACCTCTTACTGTTAGATTCGCTAGCTGTAATATATATAGACTAAATAAAACTATATTAAATAACTTAATTTATAAAACTAAAGTTAATAAAATTAAAAGCTCTAAGTATAATAACTTTCTTTATATTAATAAAAAGACTCTACTTAAATTTACTTAGAAATACTTACTTAAAATAGTTAATAAATATTATATATTAAAGTTATATAAATTTAAGATTAATATAAAGATAGTTAAGGTTATTAATAATAGTTTTAATACTTATAACTATTTTATAGACTTTCTTAAGATATATAAGGATATTAGTCCCCTAGGTTAATAGTAAAATATTAAAGAGTACAATAAGTATTAATACTTACTAACAGGCTGCTAGACTCTTACTAGGCCGGTAAGTATTTAGATAAAATTACTACTTATTATATAATTAAGTAAACTAAGTAATATTTAATATAACTACCTAACCCCTATTATTATTATTTATTATATCCTTTCCTAGTCTAGTCCTTAGTTATACTTATCTTTTATAATTATATTACTTTAATCTTATATCTAAAAGACTAGCTTTAAATATAACTAGTATCACTACTCACTAGGCTCTCACTACTATAGCCGCTACACAGGCCTGTAAAAACTTTTTATTAAATAATATAATAATAATTATAAGCTTTACTAAAGCTAATAAGGCCCTTAAAGCTTATAAAGTCCCTAAAACTAATAATATAACTCTTATAACTTAATTAATTACTACTATATAATAATAGGCTAACTAAAATACAGCCCTCCTTTAAGCTCTTATTAACTAAGTAACTATGTTACTTTTCTAACTAACTAATACTAACTATTATTATAACTATCCCCTAGTATATAACTACTAAATTCTTACTAAAAGAGATACTCCTATTAAAATATAGAATTAACTAACTATAATAAAAAATAATAATACTTTTTAATCTATAGTCTCTATAGACTACTAAATATAATAAGCCTTTATAAAAGTTAATTTAACTCTATAAATATCCTAGTAAACTTACTAAGACAGTCTTATAATACTATTTATATAAGTCGACTTTATAGTATTTACTTACTAAAAGTATATTAATCCTAGCCTCTAAAAATACTAACTATATAACCTATTAGTTAAGACCTAATAATAACTAAGTTAGTCTTTTTTTATATTCTTTACTAAGTAGATAATAATATATTAGATCTTAAGTATTAATTTTAAAGATAGTTAACTATTTATATTTAGACTATATTACTATTTATCTCTAGTCTTATAGTAAAACTTTAAATAATAAAAGTTTAATACTTAGTAGCCCTAAGACATAACTATAGCTATAGAATAATTATAAAAGCTATCCCCTAAGTAATACACCTACTAAGTAGCTATTAAGCCTTTAATAAATAAAATAAAGATAAAAAAACCCTAACTTAAAGCTCTATAGACTAGTATATCTAGAAATAATAAGTATAATAACTATAGTAAACTAGGCCACTAGATAGCTAACTACTAAACTACTATTATATATAGTATCTACTAAAAGTAGAGGTATCTAATAAAGCACTATTAACTAAGGCCTATTAAGATATTAGTAAAAACTAAGGGTAATATAGGGTCTATACTCATAGGCCTAGTACACAAAGTAGCCTATATTAATATAGTTATAATAAGCTTAGTATTAAGCTAGCTTAATATAAATATAAGGTACCTAATTAAGAGACTACTCTATATAGACTATTACTTATTAAATAATAATTAAATTATACTACTATAAAGTTACTAACCTTATAGACTACTAGTAAGATAATAATAAGCTTATCTATTAGGCCTAATCCCTCTAATAGATACTATATATAAGTTTAAAAGTACTAAAATAGACTAACCTTAGTTATAAAATATAGGGCTAATATAGAGGTAAAGTAAGCCCTAAAGCCTATAGTTATAAGACTTATAGGTCTAAAAGCCTTAAGATAAGACTAATAAAAGTAAAAGAGTCTAAACTTAATATTAAACTAGTATTTACTTACTAACTATATACTATACTTATAACTATACTAACTTACTTACTAGCCTAGTCTAGGGCTAAGTATACTTAAAATAGTATAATAACCTATAGACTAAAACCCAGCTATAGTTAAGGGTAAAAAAGCCCGTATAACTACTAACACCCCAGTTAGGGCTTAGTAAGGCCTAAGATTTAAGACAGTCCTAATACTACTTATAACTATAAAGTATAAGAGATAGATAAATAATTTAATAATTTAACAAAAATTATAATAAAAAGTTTAATAAAAAATCGACTAATTAAAGTATAGTATTTAATTAAACAAAATAAAAAAGACTTAAAAAACGGCCTTAAAGACTAAGGTCTAAGAAAAAGAGATAATTATAAGAATATTAGTCCCCTAGGTTAATAGTAGGATACTAAGGAGTATAATAAGTGTTAACACTTACTAATAGGCTATTAAACTCTTACTAGGCCGGTAGGTATTTAGATAAAACCACTACTTATTATATAATTAGGTAAACTAAGTAATATTTAATATAACCACCTAACCCCTATTATCGTCACTTACTATATCCTTCCCTGGTCTGGCCCTTAGCCACACCTATCACTTATAAGATAATTAAGGTGGCCTAAGGACTTTTTAGTAAGTTAAGAAGAGTGAATATATTAAGAGTATAGCTGACGGCGGTAGGGCTCCACGTCGAGACTGCGCGGCAGGGCGGAAGACGTTATCTGAACGGCGCGACGGCACGGAGGCCTTAGGGCCCCCGCGCCTAGCGGAGCGGCACAGACGTCCGAACGGCGGAGGAGACTTTGACGGAAGACGGGCGCGGATCGAATATGGCGTGGAGATGGAGGTGGCTGGAGGAAGACGGTTGAGGCTCGTTGTAATGGTCGAAGTCCTGAAGGATTGACGGAGGAGCGTGGAGGCGAAGAAGATATCTAAGTCTGAACTATAGTCACGTGACCCGAAGGTTGTTAGCAGAGGGCGAGGGGACCAGTCTAGCTTTCGCAGTCAATACCAGTCAAATTTCACAATACAAGGCCAGCGGCCCATGATGCAATTTGATGCTTTCTCGTTCTTTTTCATTATACGCATCAGCGAGCCGCGCGTACTCTCATTGATTAGAAAGAAATGTTGTCACTGAGATATGTGAACTTGATCGACGACATGAGCCATTTCCAACCCAATCGCTGCTTTCATCCATAAGACCTATCGCCAAGGTAGGTCTTAACTAGATGCACTAAAGTAGCCTCCTCCGAGAGGGACTAGATGATACTGAATAGGCGCGCAGCCACCACCGTCTTCCGTTGGCCCATATTATGATCTGTATTGATGGGGATTCTAGCATTGGAGGATAGAGAATTCAGAAACGTCCCGCCGAAATGTGTACATGCATCACTTGCATTGGAAAGATCATGGCGACTTCAGTTGCGCTCTCTTCATCCGTCGTGTTTATGGTCACATCACTCTCCTACATGTAGTAATAGTCGCGACAAAAAAAGGATATTCACCTAGAACGCGGACGAAATTGAATGGAGACTTGACCTGCAATCAGACGGCCAAGTATCAGTCCAGCCAGGAGCGGTTATATACTCTTGGCAAGTCTTTGTAAACCAAGAAGAGCGATCCCACTGGTCGTCAGCCAAGTTTTCCCGCGTCGTTCTAGATGGTGTTTGCTGACCAGAACACCAAGGGCTCTTGGTGAGAAGCCACCAACCACCGACATACGCCAAGCCCAACTGACCAGGAGGAACGTCAGGTTTGGTTGGTTCATCAATCAGACAGAATGGTGGCAGTACGGCTTCAACCGGCTTCTTCTTATTCGACAGGCTAATTACCCCAGCGTACCCGATGACTATTGGGGAAATCTTGCATCAAATTTGATGAGAGATAGATAGCCAATGGGATGCTCTCTGAAATGATGGGCTCATGCGAAGTGTCGATCCACGAAGGGCTCGTCTCGCATGATTTTTGGTCCCTTACTTCGTTGAAGGACGATGGATAAGCCCAGATTGAGAAAGTTTCATCATGCACGGATTCGCGGGGCCGTGTGTGCTATCACGTCGTCTGTCAGAACTTAGAAGCTATTTGATTCTGCCAACACGGTTTTCACCTTGAATCAGATTCATGGGTCATCTC
Source organism: Colletotrichum tropicicola (assembly GCA_025962755.1). Lineage (NCBI taxonomy): Eukaryota > Fungi > Ascomycota > Sordariomycetes > Glomerellales > Glomerellaceae > Colletotrichum > Colletotrichum tropicicola. Next base: position 4,464 of record JAOWMA010000580.1, read on the forward strand.
TAATCCCAACCCTCAGCTGCATTTAACCGGCGGTTGTGGGGTCCCCGCATGAGCTTGCGGGGTAGTCATTCTTGGGTATGCATTTGATCCTTCGAGATGTGCGACCACGACCATCAACTCGTAAGAGCTGAAGAAACCTCCTCGCTTTCCATTGACCCGATGAGAGCGACAGAAATGTCACGCATCTTGAGAATCAAGGTCATGGCTCAGGCAAGGTACCAAACAAGACGCCGCCATCGGCACATCTTGGCGCGAAACGAGTGCCATGGTCGCTTTTATGAAGTCCTCGTCAACCCCTCGCCTCTCCGCTTTCCAAGATCCAGCCTCCACCAACATCATAAAATCCATTACAAAGGTCTCTCTTACCATCCAGATGTCGAAGGGAACAGCTGGAACAGCTCGAAATGATGTCAACGTCAACGACATCGCGGCCACGTCTGAGGTTTCGCGTCTGCTTGCCGAGGATAAGACGCCTTGGTATCGAAAAAAAAACTTGAGAAGACTCTACATGTTCTTGATCCCGTCCGCTCTGGGAGTGGAGATCACCACAGGTGCGCAATTCTCCTAAAATCGGACTGTTGTTGTGCTGTGCTGATTAGATTGTATCACAGGTTTCGATGGTAGTGTTCTCAACGGCCTTCAGGCAGTTGACAAATGGCAAGAGCACTTCGGCCATCCGACCAAAGCGACTCTGGGTCTGGTTTCCGCCTCGATCTCCATTGGGTCTGTGGCCGCGGTGCCAGCGATTCCCTATTTCAACGATGGCCGAGGCCGAAAGTTCAGCGTCATTCTCGGCTCCTTCATCGTTACCGCCGGAGTGATCTTGCAGACCGTCGCAATCAACCTGGGAATGCTCATCGCGGCGCGTATCGTCATCGGTTTCGGGTTGACCATCGCTCTATCGGGTGCCGCTCAGCTTCTGACCGAGTTGTGCTATCCGCGCGAACGCGCCATCATGGTCGGTATCTTTCAGGTGTCTTGGTACGTTGGCAGCATTCTGGCAGCGGGCACGACTCTGGGGACTTTCAACTGGCCAAACCACTGGAGCTGGCGTCTCCCTACTCTCTTCCAGATTCTACCGTCGGCTCTGCAGATTGCATTCATCTGGTAAGCCTTCCGCAGGAGTGGCTGCGAGATGTGTTTCACTAACTCGCGTCGTAGGTTTGTTCCGGAATCACCCCGCTGGTTGATATCTCGAGACCGACATGATGAGGCATTGGAGATTCTGGTCAAGTACCACGGCGAGGGTGATCCAAACTCGGCTTTCGTGGCTGCGGAGTTTTTCCAAATTCGCGAAACCTTGCGCCTGGAGAAGGAGGCTTCCACGCAGCCGTGGCGCGAGCTCGTCAGCGGCAAGACGAACCTTCGACGCGTGGCCGTCGCCTTTTGCGTCGGATTGTTCTCACAATGGGCTGGCAATGGCCTGGTTTCTTACTATTTGGTAAGCTTCAGAACAGCAACGTCCCGGCCGGTCCCCTCGTTGTTCCCTTCTAGTTGATGGACGGAAAGTGCTGACAATTATCACAGAGTTTAGTGTTATCGACAATCGGCATCAACGACCGCCTCAAGCAGAACCAGATCAATCTCTCGCTCAGCTGCTGGAACCTTGCCACCGGCGCCACAGCTGCCAGCGTCGGAACGAACTACCTGCCTCGCCGAAAACAGCTACTCATAGGCTTCGGCAGCATGTGCATCATCTTCTCATGCTGGACGGCTGCCTCGGCAGTCTTCGCGGGCGACAACAGCAACAACTCGGCAGCTACGGCAGTCGTCGCTCTGATCTTCATCTACTACGCATTTTATAACCTGATGATGCCTTTGCAGTATATGTATGTCTCGGAAGTATTTCCGTTCATCCATCGCTCCAAGGGTATTGCCATCATGCAACTGGCAAACAAGGGCGGTACCGGTTTCAACCAGTTTGTAAACCCCATCGGCATCGCCAATCTCAAATGGCGATACTATCTTGTTTACGTCGTTATTATCGCCGTGGAAACGTTTGTCATCTGGCTCATCTATCCTGAAACGAAGGGCGTCTCCTTGGAGGAGGTGGCTGTAGTTATGGAAGGTGACAAGGCTCACGTTGAGCGCGTGGAGAATGAGAAGAAGCTGCTAAATAACGACGTCTAAGGAGAGGTCCAACTTCATTTTCCCTTGGCTCATTCAAGCAAGTTTCCATCATCACATTTGGTTTAGTGACTTTGGTACCGAATTACACGCGTCATTTGCACACGGGAGATGGTCTTTGCTGTGCATTAAAGAGTGAAGTTATCCCACTGTCTGTACCAATGCGCACGGAGAAAGTCAGAGTCTCTCGGATGGGGCAGACTCCAGTTATTGTGGATTAAGAAAGAAATTAGTGAAAAGAGGGTAAACCAGCTTTACGGCTTCATCATTTTTCACATTCCACTGCTAGTGGAGAGGGTAACGGAGTCGCAAGCCCGTCACCATAACGGTGTTGTTCCCATCTGCAACAGTTTGTACCTCGCGAACCGTCATCTCTACTTCCCCATGGGGTCGTCGGCGCCTGGCATGGTTAGTTTCAGGTGAGGTCATGTGTGTATCCTCGGGCCGAACGGCCGAGGCGGTTCAAGATGCTCTTTCGGTCAGCCTTTACAGACAGAATCAGGACATCGCATGTTTCGAGAGTTCTGGCCACCATGCCGTTCGTCCGGGTCAAGCCCGAGTGAGCGGAGAGAAAGAGAGAGAGAGAGAGAGAGAGAGCAGCCGGCTGTGGGTTGCACTGCCTTGTCCGGATTTCCGTATACGGAAACCCGAGACGGAGGAACGGTGTGCGCGGACACTGCCTGAGATGGGTCCGTTGGTTGGCCTGGGGGCAACCTTTTGAGTTTGGGGGCGACGAACCTGGGGCCGCTTTGCGGGGTAGGGTTCCTGGGGCTGTGGTGAGGCTCATCAATCCGGACTACATTCCGACTTGGTTCATTGCGCTCCTATTTTGGTGTTAGGCATATTGCAGCTCACAATCGCGCCAGCGGGCCTTGGCGGTCGGTCGTGCGAGGGCTATGCGAGCTTCTCTGGAGGTACAAGGTGGAAACAGCTCATGATGGTAACATTACAGTAGGCTCTCCCAACATTCTCAAATTCGTTGTAATGCGGGTATAATGAATGAGAAGATCATGCAATAGGCAGTGTTACGATGGGCACCAGAGTCGGATGTGTTTTGCCGACTTGTGCAAAGTGGAAAACTAATTGACATGCTCAACAGCTTTGTTTTTCACGCAGGAGTAACGAAGTGCGCCCTCGAAAGTTTGAACGAACCGCGGTGTTACTATTAACAACTGGGTGTGGTATCTAATGCTTGGAATCTGTGGTATCTCAAGAACGGGTAGAGCTCAATCGCAGCTCCATCAGAGAAAAGAAAACTCATGACACTGGGTATTTTCGCGTGCCAAACATGCAAAAGCCGGCCGGAAAATTCCGGCGGGCGACATAATTCGTAGCGAGTTGCATCGCTTACTCGGGTGCGAGGCCTCCCTAACCAATCCATTGCTCTCCCGGCCAGGGATCGCGCTGTTCCGGGGAGCGCGTCTAGGACTTCTCCGACTTCTCCACGTTCTGCGTCTCCTCGTCCTGGCGGGTCCAGAGACCGCCGTTGGCGCTGCTGAGGGAGTCGCCCGAGCTGCCCTCGCCCCGGTTCTCGCGGGTGGTGGCGCGGCCCTCGCTCTCCTTGACGTCGTCGTAGTGGATGAGCAGCTCGCCGTTCTTGCCGTAGCGGCGGGGCTCGATCTCGGCCTGCTTGATGACGGTGAAGGCGCCCTTCCAGCCGGTGCCGACCTTGGAGAAGATGGAGTCCATCTCCTCGAGGGAGCGGTACGCGGTCTCGGGGAAGAAGAAGTAGACGCAGGGAACGATGAAGGCGTTGATGACGGCGAATACGATGTAGGTCTTGTACTTGATCGTGTTGAAGGCGACAGGGGTGATCATGACAACCTGGGAAGTGTTAGATGGTGTGGTTACACGGAGGCGATGGCTTTGTATGGACTTACCAAGAAGTTGAAGATCCAGTTGGCGGAGGTGGAGAGAGCGTTCGCCGGAGCACGGATGCGCAGGGGGACGATCTCGGCAGGGTACAGCCAAGTCATGCCGAGCCAGCCGATGGCGAAGAAGGTGTTGAAGACGAAGAGGAAGACGATGCCGGCAATCTGGCAGCCGTAGATATCGGGGCGGGAGTTCACACCAGCGAGGATGGCCATGGTGACGGCCTGGCCGACGGCGCCGAAGAGCATGAGCTTGCGACGGCCGACGCGCTCAACCAAGAAGACGGCAGGCCACGAGGCGATGAAGTACTCGGTACCGTTGAGGGCGGCGAGAAGGTGGGACATGAAGCGGGACATTCCAAGGTTAGAGTAGATGACAGCGGCGTAGTAGGTGATGAGGTTGATACCGCAAATCTGCTGGAACATTTGGTTGACGTAGGCAATGATGGTGCGGTGCAGGTTGCGGTTCTTGTCCATGGTGAAGAGGTCGGCGAAGCTGCCCTTGGACATCTCCTCGACGGTCTCCTTGATGACGGCGTACTCGTTCTTGACGTAATCGTCGTCCTCGGGCAGGTCGGCGATGGCGGCGATGACCTCCTTGGCCTCCTGGTGGCGGTCCTTGAGAACGAGCCAGCGAGGAGACTCGGGGAGGTTCCAGACGAAGGCAAGAATGAAGACGCAGAAGGCGATCTGCAGGGCCAAGGGGAAACGCCAGGCGACGGAGCCAGGGGCGAAAGACATGCCGAGATCGATCCAGTACGAGATCATGATACCACAGCTGATGAGGGCACCCTCGATCATAACGAGCTTACCGCGCTTGTGGGCACTGCATGTCTCTGATTGCCAGGTGGGTACTGTTGATGTGTTGCCTCCGTTGCCGAGACCAGTGATGATACGTCCGATGATGAAGTGTTCCAGAGTGAAAGCAGAAGCCTGAAGAGCGGCGCCGATGACCATGACAGCCGTACCGAGAATGATCATGCGCTTGCGACCGAGGGGGTTACCGATGAAGATGGCGATGATGGCGCCGATGAAGCAGCCCAGGTTGTAGGAGGCGACCGCGATACCCTGGGTGGTGGCGCGTCTGTCGGACTCGGGACCGGTGACTGCTTCGGGGTCGATGGAAGGGAACTGGCTCTGGAAAGCAGGCAGAGTGAGAATACCACCAGTGACACCCTGGTCTGGAGGTGAGATGGGTCAGTGTTTGTCCCGCGATATCATGAGGCTTCCTGTGTAAGACGTACCGTATCCGAAGAGCAAGAAATCGCATCCGGCGATGATACTGATCGCCCAGTTGAGGTTCTTGCCTCGAAGGCCGAAGTATTTACCCATCTTGAAGGACTCTGTGTTCTCACAGCTGCTGACAGTATCTGAAGGAAGGAGGACAGACGATGTCTCAGGCTGAAGGTCGGATGGAAGAGGGATCCAGAGATTTGGACTGACACGATATAGTGAAACAAACCGTTCGAACGAGGCGGCGCGCGACGTCCTTATAGATGAAATCGAGTCCGGGCAACCCAGGGTAAAGATCGGCAGAGTCAGCAGCCAGAGACTGAGCCTTTCTCACCTGCCTCCTCGCTCATACCATAACACATACAACCTACTCGTGCCAGCCTCAGACCCTGGCGTCTTGTGTTTACACCCAACCCAGAACCCCAACCAACCAATCCCCAGCCGCCCCCTAAAGGGCTGCCCCGATTTCCCCCAATCCCCGTACGATCCAAGATCCCTCCTGGAGGGATGGTGGAGGGAACCCCCGACCCGGAGGGGTGAGAGAACTCCCCACTCGGGTCCACGGGGGAGGGCAAGGCAGGAGAATGGAGGGGGGGAAGTTGGGAACGGGGGCATGTCGTCAGGCCGGCCAAGACGCCGTCATGTCGTCCATGGGTCCGGCGCGGGCCAATACGGCGCCAGGAAGGGCAAGAGACGTTGCAATACGGTCGTCTCACCGCTGCAAGACGCACCGTGGAGAAGTCCCTCGTCCTGCGCCATGCCCTCAGCGCGCGCGCGCGGCAGAATTCGGAGACAGACCGATGCGGGCAGAGTGGTAACGTAGGGCTCGGCACCAGCAACGCGGCAACGCGCAGCTTCATTCGTCGCCCGGTCGGTGAGGCGGAGAAAAAAATACTCAAAGGAGGACCCAGAAGAGCCGCAATTGTGTCCATTGTCGCACATTATCGGTGGATCTGAGATGGAGATGCGCTGGAGACTCCGACGTCATATCCTGAAATCTCTGATAGAGACTGATAAGTAGTGCAGCTGACGGGCACCTTTGGGCCCTTTGTGCATGTTTGTATTGGCCGACTGGCGTCCGGGACAGTTACATTCAGTTGGTTCAAGTTCATTTCAGTCCTAGCCCATGCGAGAGGGCGCCGCCCACATATGCGGGTCAGGGGGCCCTGTGCGAACCCTGCGGCAACCCTGGGCCGGATGGGGTCTAAGAGAGAGAGAAGCGCCGAGCCGACGAGGTTGAGCGCGCACCGGAAGGCTGGAGGAGGAGAGGTAGGGTGGCAGCGTAGCCGCTGAGAGCGCTTGCAGCTGCGGGTTCTGACTCTCGCGCCCGTCCGTGTTTGGTGCCTCTGTTTGGCCCTCCTCGAGAATTAAGTTGGACCCAGCCGTGGGGAACGGCGACAGAACCAGGTTTCAAGTTGGGAATACTCGCACGCGATTTGTCAACGTCGGCAGTTGTTGGTGACGGACTTTGACGAGGTGGGAGGCGGGAGTGGAGAGTATGACGTATTGGTTCGGACGGAATCAGTCTCGAGCCAGACTCAGTTTGATTGTTATTCTCCGACTCGAGTTCTCTGTAGTATCCAAACACAACGCTGACAACATGAAGTTGAATAAAGACTTGTCAAGGCTCGCCAAAAGGCTTAACTGACAGCTAAGACTGAGAGGCCCAGAAAGCCCAGAAAGCCGAGAAAGACAAGACAACTCGCTGGATACGGCGTACTTGGCCAAATTGCTTGTGTCTACTCATCCCCGAGCATTCTGGCTCTCATTGTCTCTCAGGCCCCTTGAGTCTCCAAAATACTCATGCGGCTAATTATGGGGTTTAAGTGGGATCTACACCCTTCCGATCTGTCCATACATCGGGATGACGTCGTCGGCAAAAGAAGTTTTTCACGCCGCTCTCTTCGGCTTTGCCCAAAGCGGTAATCCGAAGAGGCGCGCCAGGCGACGGCAAGCGGCGAGCCAAGCCACTGGGCGAACCGACTGAAACTGGCGAAAGGGGGGGCCTGTCGAGAAAACGCCAGACTTAGAGGACCGCCGTATTCCCGATGGCAGGGCGGACTTGACGGCGAGAGAGACTTGGAGACTCCGTTCCAGAGCCGGTGACAACCGTTGACGGTGCCGTGCGGCCGTTTGGGCCCTGCATGAACCGTACAGCCACCAGTCAATCTCGCGCGAATCCAACATGGACTGACTCGGGGGCCCGCTTCTGGTCTGTTGGTCTCGAGTCTGCGGAAAATGGCAATGAAGCCGACGTTTGGCCCTCTTGGCGCGCAAAAATCTGCATCTTTTGACCAGGAATCAAATGTACGCTGACGTATCTGAAAACTCGGCGTATGGATTCCTCGCGCCCCGTCATCTCTCGAGTCTTGAGCGGCAGACCGTGCTGTTTCGGTGCACGACTTTGGCCGTGGCCATCGAGGCCAAGTTCGCGAAACTGCCTCGTAGAAACGGCGGCAGAAACTGAACAGGCGCCGATCTCTTTACCAACGCTTTGGTTCTACCAAGACTGTCACGCTGTCAGCCATTCCCGGCAGAACGTGGTTTCCATGCTTTCGCTAAGGCGCTAATCGTCTCTGTCTACAAACAAGATTCCTGCCCAGCGCCCGAGTCGTCGAGAGATCTTCATCGCAGCCGTATCCTGTGTGCCTATCAGGCACCGACTATCAACCGAACGAGGTAAGACCCTGAGGCCCTGACTCTTGGACGGTTGTCCTTGCCGGTGCGACTCCACATCTCAGGTGAGATATGCCTGACGCGAGGATAAACCGGGCCCACGCCTCGTCTCTGAGAGGCACAGGAGAGAGAGAGAGGCAACAGAAACGGGACCTTTGGACGAAATAGGAAAAAAACGCCCATCGGAGGATCTCAACACCGAGGTCACTGCTTTGGTTGACCGGAGGCCGCAGAAGCACTGAGGCTTGTGAATGTGACGGGATTGGGGGCTACAACCAACTCATTGGGGGCTGCCCACCACTTCAAACGACGAGAGAGTCAAAGATACGGCCTTAAGCTCGCGCCATGGCCAGCTCGGCCGTGCCACCAAGCCCGAACTCGTGGCCGGTGCCGGCTTCCTGCTGGTGAGAGGCGGGCAACGGGATTTCACCGCCAAGCGGGAAGACCCTCGCCGCTCCGGAAAATTCTGCGTCCTCGGCCCCACACCGAGCAGCCAAGTTTCTTGGACTTCGGGTGGAGTCCAAACCCTTGTCCAAAGTGCTGGGGGGGGTTGCTCTGAGCTTCTGAGGCAGCCGATGTGGGAGCTCGACTGGAGATGAGGGGAGGCATGGCGGCCTGAGGTGGACAAACGAACCTGTGGCTCTTCCCCGAGGCAATGGAGCCGAAGTTTGCGCAGGTAGCGGAACCACTTATGATGCGTACGCTGAGGAACCATCATGTGACGGAGTGGCAAGCCGTCTAAACCAACCTCTGGAGCCTGGCGGTTGGCACGGGACTTCATCGGCCCTACCAGCACTCTTCTGCGGTCAGCGATAAGAATCGCGGGGGCGATGCGGGCACTTCGCGTGCCGCGGTCAGCGTCAAAAGAGTGAGCCTGGGGAGTTTTGTTTAAGCGATGACGTCTTTGTCAAGTTCCACTCCGTCAGCCTTCATACCGGCCGGTTGGTTGAGTCCCTGGTTGAGTCCCTGGTTTCGTGAGGCAACCTAACGCGATGGTATGGTGGCGCCGGATTGCTGCCGAGGTAGGGCCCAAGGAACTTGGGGTCTGGTGGCTGAAGCGAGTTTTGCATCTTCACAGGAAATCGCCTTCGGAAAGAAGCCGTGTATGGCGACAATGACGACGGGATGCAGGATTTGATGGAGTGGCGCGGCAAGGAGGGCAGTTGCGATTTGATGTTGAGGGGAAGCCCTCACCGCATCTCTCGGAAACATCTGAGATTCCTGCGAGTAATCGTCTTGATGTACCCTGCAACGCGCAAGTATGATTCCGAACCGACGTTTCAGCAGAGATGTTCCAAGCGCCATTTCCGAACTTCTTATCTAGCCATTGGCAACCCAGAATTGCATTTCCTGCCTGCCCAGCAAATGGCTGCTGAGCCCATCTTTTGAGGGGCTTATCAACACGTGCTACTGCCATGATCGACGCATATTCCCCGTGTTCCCCTTTGAAATAGGTTTGAGTCGAGACCATTCGCAGCTCCAGCTTGAAAGACTCAACCCCGCTGGCCGGTGTCTCCGCCCGAGGTTTGCCACGACCAAGGTCCCGTTGAATAAGGCTCTTGCGGGTCCTCGACACCGACGTCACCGAGTGCTCCGGCACCGTGGGTCTGTTTTGGGCCTTGCAAAGTGGGCCCGGCGTCCGGTTCAACTTCAACCTATCCGGAGGAGAATTGCTGGCGGTTTCAAGATGACGATACTGGAGACAGCTGGCTTTCAAGCACTTTCTCGCCGGGAATACTAACTCAAACGGATTCTGGAAGTAAGGTCGCCCCTTACCTCTGCGGAGATTACAGGGCCGTCCTTCGACTCTCCAACGACCAAGACCCGGGCCAGTGTACCTACCCAATAACACCGACACTTCTCCCCCAGAGACTCAGGCCTGGTTGAATACAGCTCCATGAGAAAAGAAATTTGACAACGGCCAATCGCAGCCCCGATAATTAGGTGGCCTCATTCCTGCCTTCAACAACCAGCTGAACTCCGCAAGAGTACAGGCACACTCCCATGTTGCCATCCATCCTCTCATCAACCCAGGAACTCCAACATTATCAAAGCCACAAACAGAGTAACCCCGAGCCTTCCTAAAGTAAGAGGCTTCGTCGACCGTACGCAATCCGACTGCGCCCCTATAATCAGGACTTCATTGCGCGACTCGGGATTTTCCCGCTCCAGGCATATTCTAAGCGTGCTCGCCAGCGTGTTGCTTCCTTCTTTCGATTTCGTAATCGTCTCCGGCAGCTCGCACTATAACACGCAGTCGCTCCATGCGACGTGTACTTCGTTCGGGGCGCAGCAGGCCGCCATGGCCGATCGCGTAGCGTTGAAGTTCGGGGCGATGCCCGCTGGTATGTCGTCTGGAATACCGAGGGATTCAGCCGCCGGCAGGCTGGCGTTAGAGCAGACGGATGACATGATGGATTGAATAGGAGTAGACCCACAGGTTGGCTGGGTTTTCTCAAACGAGGACAAGATGGGTTAAACGGCACGAAGCAGCGAATTCCCCTATTGTTTGAACAGTGTTGATTTTGCTTGACTTGCCAAAAGTGAAATGGCAGGAACCTAAGCGTTTTGTGGGAGTATGCGTCAATCTAAATCTGTATGCTTTTGAAGGCCAGCCGAGTTCTGTTTCTGCATCGTCATGTGCGAAATTACCGGAAAGCAAACGTCATTGATGGTTCTAGGCGAGAGCAATCTCAACTGTGCCTCTGATACGCAGTTTCGTTGAGAATAGGCGAATTACAACGTTTCACATGTCGAGCATTTTCCGAAGTTGGCAATGCCGAGAAATACACTCATACCACAAATCCCTACTGAGACTCGTTAGTCTCTGCAGAAGAAAATTATAATTGGTTGGCCAAATGATCCGGGCATGTCGATCTAAGATTGACGTAATGGTCCAAACAGGACAGAGGACGGTACCGAGTTGACATGATGACTAGCAAATTTAATAGAGCCGCGTCGCTGAGTCGCTGGCCAAAGCATTCTCTCAGCAACTAGAAGGTTTCATCGCTTACCTAGATCTCTATATATTACGTAGCAAGGGTATCCCAGCCTTATCGCTACGAAACGTAGAAGTTATTATCTCACTACCTAAGTAAGAAGTTTCTAAACTTAATAAGAATAACAATAAGAATATTACTAAATATACCTAAACTATAGTAATTAATAGTTAAAGGTATTTATAGATCTATTTTATATATATTTACTATATAATAATTATTAATACTACTATCTCTATAAGTAAATCTTTTATTTAAGTAGTATTACTATTTCTCTTTTAAAAATCCTTAAGAATATTTATTCTATTTCTTTTTATTAATAAGAATATTATATTCTATAATCTCTTATTAATAGTAAATTAGCCCTTTATTAATTTAATAATTAAG